>ARYC01019866.1:0-25577 GCA_000711775.1 Oxytricha trifallax
TATTTCTCATTTTGTAAATTGGCCTAATTTCTCTACTAACCCCAATAAGACCCCAACTATACCCTACAAATCAAAGCACTTATAAACCTCACTAAGGGGTTTTGGGGTTTTGATTGTTCTAAATATCTATGGAGAATTCATACAAGTCTATATGGACATTATTAATAGAGTATATCTTATCAGAAGCTAATATTAAAAAACTATTAAAATATTCAACTTTATATTATAGTATATTTAGTGTAACCCTCTCTAGGACATTAATATATTAGTCTGAAATTTATAGAAATTATTAATGCCTTTTAGACTTATAAATTATCAGTAATATTATTTATATGAATATCACTAATGTTTTATTTGTGAAATGAATTTCACAAATTAAATATTAGTGAAATAACTAAAAAAGTAATAATATAAGTACCATTAATGGTAAGACCCATTTTCAGCTGGTTCAAAAAATAATGATTCTTCACGATAAAGCAGAATTGCATGAAGGATATTCTTAGTAGATTGGCTGAGAATGAACGGATGAATCAAAAGGAATGTATAAGAATGTCTATTTGTTAAGTTAGAAAACTTGTGATATAAAATTAAGTTAAATAAGGGTTTGATAATATACTTAGGATTTAATGATTTAAATAAGTTAAAATTATTCAGCTTTAGTCCATTGAATTCTTTGTCGGGGTCCGCTCTTAAAAGTTTATGATTTGCAAAGATCCATCTGCTAACCTTTTGCGTTTAGTCACATTTCTTGATTCTTCATTTATGAATGGGTTTTGTCGAATCTGAACAGACAATCTCTATCCTATTTCAAAGGATTTGTTTTAGGATTTACGAGTCCCCAATCTCACTTTTAATTTGATCACGAAGATTCCCTTCCCAGGTTTCCCTAAAAATGTTAATGTGATGAATAGTTACTCGAGACAAATGGATGCTTAATTAATTAGTCGAACCAGTCATTTGTAATCTCGATCCCATTTGCTTTCTCGGATTGTGCTCCTTCATTGTATCTAACTTGGTGAGCATGATCTATCACGGATCTCAAGTATTCATTCTTTATTGTTCCCAGGATCGTAAAGAAGAACATACTATCAGGAAGCTGTCCGGAGTTCATCTCTAGATTAGGAAGGAACATACTCACTTGCTCATATTTTATTACATCGGGGTAAAGATTTTTGACAGACAGTTCCTGATAATGCGGAATTTTGTTCATTTATACCCAATCAGATCTCAGGGCTCTTTTCTATCCATTTAAGATCGATCTCAGGAATGCGATCCAAGTTGCTTGATAAGGAGGTAAGAATAAATTCACTAAGTTTAAAGTTATGTACAATGATAATCTTACAATGGACTGCCAAGTATTTGTAAAGATCATCCTTAGATCTGAATTTGCTAGTAAATTCCTCACCCTTGACTAATCTTGATTGACTCATCTACTGGTCCATATTAAATAGTTTTGGGGTTTTTATTTTGAAATTATTATTTATTCTGAGATTAATTAATTACAATCTCTTGCAGAGAGTATTTTAATTCCCTTAATCAGTAGTTTTCATAACAAGATTAAGGAGTACTGTCATAGAATCCCAATAATTTATCAAAACTTTTTCGGGGTTTGATAAGTCAATCTTGACTTGTGATTCTTATTAGAACTTTATAGCTTATTGAGAAGGATTTTCTGAATTCCTAAATTCTAAAATTTATTCCTATAGTTTTTTAAATGCTTTTTTAATCTGAGAAGTTTGAGATTTAATTATCAAATCACATGATTTAAAGTAAATCTGAGATTCTCATTCCTATTTAGCTCTTTTAGTATTGTGGTTAAAATTTTATCATATTATTAAATTTTTGTTTTAATTAAAATAAAGGTTATTAAATATGCTCAACTACAAAGTGAAATCCTTAAAAAGGGATAGCTTTCATCAAGACAGCTCATCTGAGGACGACACCAAGCAGATATTTGCCAAACAAAATCAAAGAGATATCCATTCACTATAAGAAAAGTAAGATAATTAAATACTTATTTCTAAATAAAGGAAACATAGTTTGGTGCTTGAAGCATCTGATGACAAAAAGCATGACTAAAAAAATTGTGGTAAATCCTTTGCCTCTAAGAGCAATCTTAATAGGCATTTTCGCGATTATCATCCTTCAAATCCTGGCTCCCCGAAATCTCAAAAATTCTAAAAATAAATATAGCAATGAAGCTAATCCAGAAAACAATCGCTCGAGTCCAGTCATGAATCAGACCAATCTTAGAAAAAAAATAGTAAAATCGTCATTTAATCTAGAAAATCCCTTAAAAACTAATAACCTCTGAATAGATAAAAACTATCTGATTAATAATAAACTGATAACTTTTTATCCCATTAATAATAAAACGAGATTTAAGAGAGATGATCAAGTTACAATATTGACTTCTTGAAATCCTTCGACTTGGAACCAAAGCTAATGATCCCAATCTTTCATAGTCTCATATCTATCTCATAAAATCCTCGCCCTATCACAACAATGGGTACTCATTTTTACGGAACGCTCTTTTTCGAGTAAACCTACAGCGAACTTAGATTCCTTGATGAGAAGTATTTGTAAATAAATCTCAGCAACGAGTAAGCAGTTACCAAGAAAGCCAAGGATCTCGGATTAAAGAATGCAATAAATCTTGAGCATCTAGTAAAGGGGGAAGATCACATTGGATTGGCCTACTAAGTTTTCGTCTACAACTATCATGTTTTTCTGAGATTCAATTTCCACTCAAGGTCAAGCAATTATGCCTAGGGATCTTAAATGGCGTGAGTGAGCTTCACAGTCTTTGATTCACTCACAGAATTTTGAATCCTAAGAATCTTGTCATAGATATAGAACCTCTTGAAATCAGGATTGTTATCTTTTAAAAAGGAATATTCAAAACCCCAAAACCCTTTCAGTAGTTTGATTGAGTTTTTGATTGATAAAAGTAGACTATTAAGGCATACTTTATTAGGGTTTTAATAGGGTTTATGTAGAGGTTTTATGTTTAAATATTAGTAATTTAAGTGAATATAACAAGCGAGTTTTTAAAATATTTCATACAAACTTAAGCTTAGATTCATGTGGCAGTTCTCTAAATTTTATCTTTCTAAGTTGATATTTGATTGTTTCTATTGTTTGTTAATTCTTTTAGCTTGGCTTGATATTAGTTGAGTATGCAAGTTCTCTGAGACCTCCATTTATTTTATTTTTATTGAGATATTGTTTGATTCTTTGCTTAGAATCTCTCTCACCCCTGCAGCTAAAGTAATCGTTTCTTGGCATGTCGCTCTCTATTATTATTACTGCTAGAGCCCAGATATCCCATAAAGTGTCTCCATCTCTCCAATCCTCTCTCTCTCTGGGAAATATCCAGGAGTGCCGTATACATTTCCTAATGCAGAGGCTTGCATTCTTTGAGCTCTGTTGAAGTCAATAATATAAACTCTAAGATGCTGAAAATTTATCATGATGTTCTCTGGCTTTAAGTCTCTATGAACATAACCTAGCTTGTGAAGCTCTTCAATTCCTTCTACTATCTGCTATACTATCTAGCTAATTTATCTCTGACATCTATTGTCAGATAAGAAATCTCTGTAAGTCATTTCAAGTAAAGGAAGCCTGAAGGCTACATGATCTTTACCAAGTAAAATAGCATCAAGCTAGATGATATGCCTGCACTCATTTAACTTTGCCTTTTAAAGAGCATAATACTCATTAGCAAATTCCATTTGGAACTTGTCATCAGCAAGGAAGTAATTGAAAGGATATATCTTGTAAGCATATTAGTCATCTGTAATGACTCTCTTCTCTATTTTTCTTCAAGAGTGAGGTAGCTTTCTAGGCAAGAATCTAAGTCAATAATTTTTAATATGGGAATCTTCATTGCCTCTATTTTAACCATGATTTTATTGATCTCAGAGACTGGAAAGTTCTTGACTGCTTTCTTCATTTTAACTTACTTCTAGACTTCAACTCTAAGAGACTCCACTGGGTTTCTTGATCTTCTCTTTTAGAGGAATCTATTCCCTGTAGGTTCATGAATAAAGACAAAACTTTAATTGTGCTTTTTCTTTAAGTGCACTTTGAGGTCTCTAGTATGAGAATATGGCTTCTCACAGAACTCACAGACATACTTCCCATCTTTCTTTTAATGCTTGAGATATAACCTTGGCATATCGTTGTGTATATCTCTCAAGTGTCTCTTATAAGTTGACTTGTAAGGGAAAATTTTATTGCATTCTTTGCAATAATAGTCAACTTTGCTGGTATTTATTAATGCTCTATGGCGGGTTGTTTAACCTCTTCCTCAATTTGCACAGCTTCTTTAATAACCTCCTACTTAATTTATATTTAAATCTCAAAGCTTTAATGGTAAAAGTTGTCATAAGTAGGCTCCCACTGAGTACAAGCGTCTCTGGTCTCTACTTTTCTTGGTTGCTGGAATGATAACTTTTATTGACTTTACCCAAGTAATGCCGCTCTTCTCTAAAGGTTAGCGCTCATTTTAGTTTGCTGATATATTTTATTATAATAATGATAAAATTCACCTATGTATACTATAATAGCAGAGTATAAGGCACTCTTGTTTATTCTTTGTTGAGAGGTAAGAAAATTAACTAACTATAGAAGACTGTTAGTTGACATATTTTATGAGAATTTTATACATTTTAGTTAATTAAGATACTCCTAATGAAGTTTTTTTCTTTATGAGGTCCTCCAAATCAAGTTTGAACTTAATTTGGAGGACCTCCTAAAATAATTAAACATTATTAGGAGCAATTTAATGGAGATAGATTGATAAAAATGGAAATCAATCTGTGAAACTTGGAGCAAGTTTTTCAATGCTTCTCCGTATATCTTTTCAAGGTTGACCTCCAGTAGGTCCTCCCTATTTAGTAGTAAGATTTTAATAAACTTAGAATGGATATCCATAATTTTAAATTTCATTAACATTTCTAGAAAGAGGAAGCAAGATGGAGTCTATGAATGATGCAATGAAGAGAATTTAATCTCAAGATTTAATAGGAAAATTTCGAAGTAAAGAGGACCTTTATAAATATTTGGTATAGCAAGGTAAGTTCTTAAGTAAGATTAATAAATCCATTATAGTTGGATTGTTCTTGCCTACTTAGGAGGGAACTAAAATCTCTTTCTTAAAAGCCTTACTGAGTGAAGATAAAAAAGCTTTTAAGTCTAATGAAAATAGGATGAAAGAGATACCTAACTACCCTGAAATATCAGTGACAAACCTATATGACGATGCTATGAGTGATCCACTCTACCTTCCATCAGAAATACAGCTCTCTAATAAGTTGCCAGAGAGAAACTTCTTCTTTGGTGTTCTTGGTACTCTGAAACCTGAGTACTTAAATGAAGTAATTTAAGAAGCTCACAAGAAACGCTACAGCATCTCTCCTGAAGAAAAAGAGAAGCAAGGTATTAAAATAAGTGATACCTGGCTGTAGGAACTTCAAGAAGCATCCTTTCATCTCAAGTAAGCTTAGTCTTCTAACTTTATAGAAAAGCCTGGTACTGCTAAATACTTGAAGAAAGAGCGCAGCAAATTAAACAGAGAGAGAGAAAGTCTCAAGTAAAACATGAATTGAAAAGAGGCTCTTCAAAGATTTCTAAAAGCCAGACGAGATGAACATAGAAGCAGGGTCTAGCACTAAGAGAAGAAACATGGGCCCAAGCAAGCCTTAAGAGGAAGAAAAGAAAGAGAAGCCAAATCCCTTTACGGGCAAATTTAATATGAGAACTTATTCATTCATTTAAATCTAAAACTTATTTATAAAGACAAAATCTCCCTTCTCTTGCGCACACTTTAACTTTCTAGTCTCTGACTCTCTTAGCAGAACTCTTAATAAAATCGACTGTATCTATCTTCAAGCTGTGCATCAAGTGATAAAGCAGCAATTTCTTATAATGACCTTTCAGTAACCCCCAATATAATTCAATTCCATTAAACTAAGGGCTGTAAGGAACATTAATTTTAGGTGTTATATTTAGCCTTTCATATTCCTTCCTTGAGTCTTTAGTTTTATGAACTGATAAGTTATCAATGAACAGAATAATCTCTTAAGCAGCGTACTTATCTCTGAGTTATTACAAGAACTTAATACATTATTCAGTCTTTATAGAGCGAGGTTGAATAACATATGTCTCTAGGCAACTATCTTCACTTATTCCACCAAGAATAGCATGAGTTTACACCTTAACCTTTTAGTCATAAACTTCTATATTACTATACCTCTTGTACCAAGACCTTGATATAAAGGTATTGAATGTAAATACTGCCTCATCAGCGTGTATGAACTTTATATTATGCTCTTAAGACCTCTGCATTTAATCGAATATATAATTTAAATTAGTCTTATAAAATGGAACATTAAAGTCAATCACTCTCTTAATGCGATTGACTGTCTTGTAAGATATTCCGTTCTTTTTATATATGTTAGCTATCGATTAAGCAGATATGTGAAGCTCAGGAAATTGGCGATGAAACATCACAGCCCTCTAGGCTAGAGAAAAATGAGCCCAGTATTTAAGAGTCTTATCATTAATAAGATATTCAATATGATGCTGCTAAAATTTTAAGGGTCTCTTAGGCTTAGGATTAAGCTGCTATCTCTTTAAATTAAATGCTAATAGACAGTGAGACTTCACAGTTGCTGGAGATTTATGGAGGAGCATTAAAATAGACTTATAATTCAGAAAAGGCTTGAGTTATTCACTATATTCATCGCATCCATATCGCAACTTAAACAATAAATCTATATACTCACCGTCATAAACTGACCCCAAACCTCGCATATACTCACTTAAAATACTAATATTTAAACATTAAACCCCTACATAAACCCTATTAAAACCCTAATAAAGTATGCCTTAATAGTCTACTTTTATCAATAAAAAAACTCAATCAAACTACTGAAAGAGTTTTGGGGTTTTGATTGAGACCTCTAGAGACCCCCTATCTTAAGTAAGCATGGCAGCTTGTAAGAGACAAGCCCTTTTATATGTTTAAGTTTAGATTTATATATTAATTTGGTTCAATAATCTTCCCAATCATCCTCACTATCTGTTCTTGGGTGATTTAAACAACTCTACCAGTATGAGTTGTCGTATGTATGAGGTAGTTCTTCTCGTTCATCTCCTTCCATTTCTTGTGTCTAAATGAAGGATTCTCTCACAAATGTAAGGACTCTTATAATTACTTAATGTCTACCTACCTTTCCCCTGACTTCATGCTCTACATGTCTTCTGAGAAACATTAGAAAGTTCATGTTATTTTGTTTAATTGTGAAAAGTTTCTTTTTGTCTTCTAGATTCTTTAGAAAGGCCAAGTACTTCTTGATTTATTATAGGGAGTAGTTACCATATTTTTATTCGTACTTTTCAAGCTCTTCAGCTTTGGGTATCATGGAGAATTTGGGTTTCTCCTGAAAGGAAAGGATTTTCTCAAGTGGTGATCCTTACTAGCCAAATTGCTTGAATGGTTATCTGGATTTTTTGTCCTTTATAGGTTATACCTCATTAAGTTCCTCTTCTTATTCAGTCATAATAGTGTCTGGCTTTTAAGTTACCTATTATGTTATATTTAAGTCCTTTTGTTTTTGAGGTTAGATTTCTTGATTTTGTGACTTCTCTTATACCATCATATTCTGGCTGGTTTCTCCCCAAGGGTTGTATAGACCAGAGTGCCTTTTAAGAGGTTCTTTTCTGGCTATTTCTTAGTCAAGTTGCTCTAGGTTTATAGTTTTATGTTCATCTGTTCTAAAGTTGGTAGTGTGACGTCATTGGTCAGGGTAGTGACTTTCCTCAGTTTCAAAACTTGTTCCTTCAGAAAACGTTATTACTTTTTGGATAGCCAGCTTATGTGTTTCCTTTGAGATTTTTGAGATTGTTAGAAGTAGTTCCAATGTTTTCTCGTCTTTGTGTTTCCATGTGGTTAAGAAGTTGATTATATGCCCAGTTGCTGCTTACAATGTTTAGTATTCATTTCTTAGAAAAACTTAAAAAATTTTAAAGCTCATTAGTAGAACCATGTCCTTAAAATGAAGGATCTTTCTCTTTTAATAAGCTTTGTATTGATTCCAGAATTCTGGAGTTTTCTTTATATGAGCTGATTAGCTTTAAGAGATATTAGTGTCATAAGTTAAGTTTGGTAGAGCCTTGTTAATGGGTAGCTAAGATTTTGTAAGTCAGTTTTCATCTTTGGATGTTGTTGGGTGGGAACTATTTAATATGTACTTTTTAGTTCCGTTTTAATTAAATTTTCTTTTATTAATTTAGTCGCAATATACTAACCTGTTGCTATTTCTGGGACGGCGAGATAATTATAAGAATACACAACATACAAACTTTTTATAGCTTAATTTATTTTATTCATAATAGTATATAAAGTAAGTGTAAATACATTTTTTTCCATTAAAATGTATTTACACTTACTTTACATACTATTATGAATAAAATAAATTAAGCTATAAAAAGTTTGTATGTTGTGTATTCTTATAATTATCTCGCCGTCCCAGAAATAGCAACAGGTTAGTATATTGCGACTGTATCTCAATAAAGTTAAGAATTTATGGCAAAAAAATAATTTACTCATATAGAAGCAAAATTTCACCACTTACTGGTGAAAAAATTTTCCTAAAAATAATTTGGCATGACAACAATAAATGATGACGGAAAATGTAGATGGCTTAATTTGGTAAGTATAGAGTCCTTATTTAAATTAAAAAATCTATAAAAAAATGCTATTCTTTTCCATGAAATCAAACAGCGATTAAACTTATAAAATTAAATTCATGCCATGAATTCTTAGCTTTAATGAGATACAGTTGCTACTTACTAACCTGTTGTTATTTCTAGACGGCGAGATAATGTGAGTAACGCAAACAAAATAATTCTTATGTAAGTCTCATTATTGCAATTGTGAAATTTAAATAACTAAATTTAACAGGTCTGACCCAAAGACTTGACTGAGAATAAGTAGGACTTGACGGAGGATAGAGATGATTGCATATATATAATTCAAACGCAGATGGAGCTTTGCCTCTATTTATTCATGAGCTATCATTAGAGAGGCTAACGCACTATCACCTTTCATACTACAATGAAACAATATCACGGTCCTCATGAATAATGAAATGTTCTCAATCCAGAAAACCCATCTCTTTAAGCTCTGTCATCAGTGGTGAGATATTTAGGACCATTAAGAGTTGCGAGGCTTGAGATGCTCATTAGATTTAGTCATCGCTTGCACCAGTGGAAGATATTTAGGTTAGACGATGGAAGAATTTCATAGATCCTTGCCTCATCTCATTGTAGTTTGGCTTTGGACGGATACTCAGGAATTATGATCAAGTCAATGCTTGCTATATATGTTTCTGGGGGAATAATCTCGATTCATGAAGCTGTGTCTTTGTATTTATTTCTCGTGACTGCGTTAGTTTTGTCGAGGTATTATATTTTCACAGCAGCATCATCTATTTAGATTATGAACTCCATTATTTATACGAATAAATGCGAATAAAATTTGATTTATTTTGATATTAATCATCTTTCAAAGCAGGCTAAGAAATTTGAAATTACAATATGTATACTGTTTACATTATTAAAATGATTTGATGTAATAAAAATCAAAGAGAGAATAAAGATTAAAAAAGAGTTCTTTAGTAGACAAAATGATTTCTTAAAAGTGAATTTATATTTTGTATAGTTGAGTTAAATGATTAATATCACTTAATTGTTTAATAAGATTGTATGTATCTCCGCTAAATTAGTGATAAAGAGTTAATGATGTTGTGAGAATCAATAAATTATAAAGGTTTAGGGTTAGTTTCTCTATGATTTTCCAGATTTCCGAATTAATTTTATTTCTGTTGTTAATTTTCTTTGTTTTTATATTTCCTTTAATTTATTTTTTTGAATGTCACATATCTTATCTTCCTTTAAATATTTGTATTATATTAGAGTTGCTATTATTTAGTATTTGTATAAAATATTATCTAAAAGCTTTTTACGGACATCATTTTCTATAAAATCTATTCTATGCTTTCATTATCTTTATTATTTATTGAAAAGATATTTCATTTAATTTTTTACGTTATTTTTAATAATTAAAGCTTTTATTTAATACTTTCAATCTATATTTTAGTATCCTTTATTATCATCCTTAATATCATTCGACAATTCTAGTTTAATTTTTATAATTTGAAATAAATGAAAGAATCAAGTCATACTTATAGTATCTATCATTAAGTTCTGATATATAATATGCTTACATTTTACAAATATAAATCAATAAATCATATGTTTGTTGTCTCATTTTAATAAATTAAAAAGATATAAGAATAATTTGTTAAATATATTTCTTTGATCTTCCCTCATTTTTAAATTATATTTACCAGTAAATTTAGTTCTTTTAAAAGATTAGTAAACTGTATAGGTCAATCTATCAACTAAAGATCATATATGATGGAGAATTGTGAATAAAAATATTTTTATTTTTAATTAATTTAAAAAGCTAAACTTTGACATATAGAATGGCAACATATATTATTTTTTGGTTATTTCTAGGAGTAGATCACTTAAGCGATACCTTCATAGATCATATGAAAACATTCATTAAGTTATGATCAAATTAGCTTGAATTTTTAATATTATTTTTTTCCGTAAGAGACTCCTGACTCAATCATGACAGTGTGATCTTATCATTTTAGTCATAATTCTCCATAATCAATTAGTAATCATCATCCTCTCATACCAATACTATAATATTAACAAAAAAGGTTATTTTTTCAATATAAAAATTCTTTTTATGATATAGATTACAATCTTAAAGTTGTAATTTATGAATATATTATTCGAATAATATTTTTTAATTATTTATAATAAACCTCATGATTTTTTTTAAGAATTAAGATAAGGGAATGTTTATAATTAATCAAGAATTTATTTATTATTGGCCAGAATCAATTATAATTAGCTTAACATTAAAAATACACTACCTTATTGGTTTAATTTTATGGAAAATTATTCGAGTTAATAGTTTTAATAATTGGGCTAATCATTAAAATATTACGCCAATAATAATTATATTCTTGATTAATTATAAAACCCCCCACTATCTTAATTCTTCAAAAAATCATTATGTTTTAAATATATTTGAATCTTATTATTTCTTTGAAATTTTTCATTAATTTTCTTTTATACATTCCATAATTTTAAATGTATGTGAAAAATTAATTAACCAAGGTTTAATAATGGATATTTAAATCATTAATTTTACAATATTTTGAATTTGTTTTTAGTCAAGTCATAATTAATATTTAAAAATCAAACAAAAATAAATATATTATTTAAAAAATAGAAGAATATCATGCATTAATTCTAAATAATTTCTGTCATATTTATTATGATTTATATTATTGAGTAATACAAAAGAATGAATATGCCATTTTTATCTAGCTCTAATTGCAATCTAGCTGCCTGATTCTTTGTCTCTTTCTCTCTGAAATCATTTGAAAACTCAATAGCATACTCTATGTTTTTATTAATGAACAATTTCACTAAACTATTTGAATATATTGTTTAAATGGAGTTAAACAACCTTATTTTGTCTTAATATACACTTTTCTTCATAAAACTATCCTTTTTATTAATCAAAATGCAATTGATTAAGGGATAAATTAATTGGTTTTTTACTCTCTGTTGAATATCTAGGTGGAAAGCTTATTTAATTTAATTTAGTTATTACTCATAATTTTATTGAATTTATGAAGGAAGCAATGCTAGTTGATATCTGAGAGATGTAAATGAAAGAGAAGAAGCAAAATATTAAAGTGAATTATACTCATGTTATGTGATCAAAGCAAGGAAGATAACACCTACAACTTCCCTGGCATAAGATTATAAACATATAAGTATTAACAATTTACAATATTTCGATTCTTTATAATCATTCTCATTGAATTGTGCTGCTGATAATAACAAAGTGATTTAGCTACTGTTGATAGTAGGAATTAACATCTGTGAAGAGAAGGCTGATTTACAACATGCAGATACTCAAGAATCAAGAAGGGTTTGAGCTAATCAGTTGAACTGTTACAAAGAATTTATTAAAGCAAATAGAGATTTATATGTGTAAGTAAAATCAATAATTTAAATATAATTGATTGAACAAGTTTACTTTTTAAATGTAATTATAATTAAGTTTATTTATTGTTTAATACAGATCCAAAGTGTAAAGTAAATTATATTAGTTAAAGACTGAAGTCAAAAATCTAGTCTAAATAGGTTAGTTGGCAATTGTTGAGTTTTCAACTTATAAATCAAAGAATTAAAGCACAAACAGCAGATTCTTTGCTGTTATTACCTTGCATAATTGATTGATTTACCTGAATAACGAGATATATAAATATATTAGAATAAAAAGAATTAAGAAACGGAGAAACTTAATGAAAACCTTATAAATTATAAAAGGATTAAAAAGCAATTTTTGAATTAATATAGAAAATATTTCAATAATATATTCACGAAGTTATAGCTTAAAATCTTAGTTAATATATTGGATATTTAAATGGCAAAAAGGTTTAAATTGATTTTCCAACACCCCAGCTTTGTTATTGAATAGGGACCATTCATAAAACAATTCCGTTTTATATAGTGGTTAATCATAAATATATATTTATCTATGAAACAGAAGCATTTTTAGATATTCCTGAAATTGAAATATTGATAACACTCTTTATTAGAAAGAATCGGAAATTTTATATTTAATTAAGTGTTGTAAACATTTAAGAAAATTAGTATTATAAATTATTTTTGTATTTATATTTATATATAAATTATTAATTAATATATTTAGAAGAGAGTTATAAACGGAAATTAGTCAGTAACTTTAGGTAAATTAAAATAATGAAATTGACAAATTGCAAAAGTAAGATTGCAGCCTAAATAATAATTGAATATGAAATAGTGCCAGGCGATTCTCCACCTTCATCATTCTGTCTCCTATTCCTTTGTTCTCTTCAATTTATATAATCCTTTACCACTGCCATCCTCGTGGGTTTCCTCCTAATTCTACCGATTGCTTAGTTACCCTTCTTGATTCCTTCCTGGTCTTCAGATTTTTCCACAATCTTGTGATTGGGACGCTCATTATTGGACATGTACCCTTTGGCCTCTGAGATCTCATTTACCATTTGACTGAATTTTCCTTCTAATTCGAGGTCTTCCTTATCCACTAGTAAACCTTATGCTTCTCTGATAATATCTTCGTTTCAATTATCAATGTGAGAGTTGAACATTGATGTTTCCATATCTTCATCAGCTTTTTATCACATCATTATATTCTTCCTCTCTGTTTCTCTATCCACTTCCTCTTTTTCTAGTGCCATCCCCAACTTTCCAATTTCCATCTTCATGTATTTAATTTCTAGGTTGAACATGGTGTAGTACCTCTGCCTGTTTATCCAATCTTTTGTGAATATCCGAAAGACTGGTTCTCCTGGTAGGTCTAGGGCTTAATGATTTTCTATAAGCATTACCGTTACTCCACAATCTTCTGGGTCTCTACCTTGATTTGATTCACTTTTAGTCTCAATCTTGCTGACTCTGAACTCCTTTCCAATAGTTCCTTCTGAGAATTCACTTATTTGTCTCAGGTGTTTCTGGATTATTGCTAGACTACCTACTGATTTTCTAGAGTCGGATACCTCCAGTTTCTTGGAGCCTCTTTCTATCTTTACCACTATCCAATTTTTGTAGTTCTTTATTAGGCTTTAGCAGCTCATTGGGATTATCACCCCTTGAATTTCATCTTGGTACCTCCAGAACTTACTATTCTCCAGTTTCCAACTTGTCTCTCGACTGCTTTTATCAATGCTCTAGATTCCATTGTCATTCATGATTAAAGGGGACATGATTATATAATTTTGTTTCAACTGTCTTAACTGTACTCCCTCTTTTTGACTGGAAATAGCATCCATTGTGTCCTCTTGGACGTGGTTACCTGGAATTAAGTCGAAATGTTTCCACTCTGCATTTATCTCTTCCAGTGATTGTGTTATTTATAAGAATTAAAATCTTTCAAAATTGTTTGAGCTTCTTAATCTCAATTTATCATCTTTGAATGAGAGTGATTTAAATTTTAATAATTCATGGATAAATATATATAATCGAAGTATAAATTTTAAAATCTACGCGGGACCATTATTGCAATAATTGTCCCGTGAGTTTATTTATTTTTTTAAGCATGATATGCCAATGAAATAATTTTCTATTTTTTGCCATAAAATTCATGAATCTTAATCGTTGCTTTATCGTTTTTATAAATTCATAAGGATTTATCAATAGTTTCTTCAGTATTTTAAAGATACCTATATTTGAATCCTGAGTGATAATATTTAGGGAAAAATTCAATTTCTTGGAGATAAAGAACATTGTTCCAATTCTTCAAAGAATTTACTTAAATCAATCAGGATTTCATGCATGCTTTATATGATAATTTTTAAATTTACTTAATTTAAGTTAAATACATTCATTAAATTTAAGATACGCGAGACCATTATTTAAATAATGGTCTCGCGGGACCATTATTCAAATAATGGTCTCTCATGAAATATAAATTAAAAACATAGTTAAAAGTACTTAATTTAAAAAAATGAAAACTTCAGTTTTAGGATCTTCAAGCATAGAAATCAAGTTAGAGGAATCCTAGAATTCTAAAAGTTTTTAAAGATTGTAATTTCTCTGTCTAGAAATCTTTTGAGCTTCTCCCTCTATATCTGGCCTACTCCCTGTCATCGAAACTCCTCACTAATGTTTTCTCAATCTTTGTACTAGAGCTGGGGCAGTAGACTACTGTGATCAACCTTGTGATTGTTGGAGTCCATCCTTTCTTAGCGTAGATTATCTTTTCAAAGCCTTAACATTGAACTTCTGAAAGATCAATTAATTTTTTTAATTTCATTTAATCTCTTTGAATGCACTCTGAGCCGTCTGCGTGTTTGTCGAATGATACTCTTTGGGCCTGCGATTCATTTATTTTATTTCTTGGGTTATATTTTCAAATCTTCAGTCTGGTCTTAAATCCCATTTGTTTGTTGAATGGGACTTAGTATTCCTTTTCTCTCCTCAGAATCAGAGCTTCTTGGTCTTTTTGCTTCTGTCTCTTTGGTTGAATCTGATATACTGTACCTTATCCAAGAAAACTCTCTTTTTGTTCTGATGACTTCGGTTTACATACCTCTCTTTCTTTCATATTTGACTTCTTCCTCATATTTTTTATTACTGAAATTTGATTTGTTCATCCTAATCCTTCTTAAATCCTTTCAAAATTCTAATATTTTTAATTTATTATTTTAATTATATCTCTCTGAGTCTGTATTATTTAGTTTTTTTCTATACTTTAACTTAGATGTTTAATTTTCTTTGGTTGTATTTAGTTACTATTCGTCAAAATCCTGCTATATTTTCTTGACATACATTATCTTGAAAAGTTTTTTTACTGGTTAGTTGTATTCGTTTGTCTCTAGCTTTCTTATTCTTTCATCTAACCACAGCATGTTTGTAATAATATCTACTTGTTCTTATTTATTTATGTCCACTATTCTCTTCTCCCTTAGTCGTTTTGAGAATCTGTTTGGGTCTCCAGTTGTATTTATCAAATTACATGATCTCATGTGATTAGCGTCAATAAACACTTTATGAATAATGCAGTAGTGCTACATGCCGTAGCTCGCTATCGTCCTCCCCTAGCTGACTGCCATCATGGTGTCCATAACGTTTGTTGTTAAGAATATTTTGTTCCTTTACTTTTGGTCTTTTTCCTGTTCTTTTAACATCTCATTTATTTAAATTTAGTTTAATGAGCTAGTCAATTTTTAATTTATCTTTTTCATGTTCTTCAGAGCCAGATCTCTAAATATTTTAAAAGATTTTGTGTCTTTTAGCTCTGTCACATTTCTAAGGATTATGTTTGGAATATTTCTGGATGTTCTGAAGGCTACTAATCTCTTAAGTTGAAGTTCCATCTTCTCTATCTCTTCAATTTTAATGAATTATGCCGCTATAAGCGGTGTGTATTTGTATATGATCAGAGATCTGATTTATGCTGTCATGATGGTGTCTCTCACAGTAGGATTACTTGAGCTAGTCATTCTCCTATACATTTCTATTTTCTTCTTCATCTCATTCCAAGTAATCTTAAGTAGTTCTTGAGTGTTCAAACAAATTTTTAATCCCAAGTATTTTGTTTCCTGAACTTTAATTATCCCTTCTATTTGAAACTCCCGCTCTAATCACTTTGCATCGCTCATTAAAACAGTTTTCTTGGTGTTTAATTTCAAGTTATGAGATTTCTCAATTTCTCTGAAGCTGTTTATTACCCTTTTAAATTATTGAGGGTCTTTAACAATGCAATTAGTTTGCCTTATTTTATAAGTGACATTAGTTCTTGTTATGAGAAGAGTGCGTCTTGTAGGAAGATGTTAAATTTCATTGGTGAAAGTCTGCTACCCTGAGCTACTCCCTGTTCTCTACTTATTTCCTCTCCTTCATAGATAATTTTGTTGTTTGTGTAGAGCTACTAAATTAGTTTTACGCATTTAGCGTATTTTTAACTAACACTGTCTTGTAGGATATACATAAATTTGTCCTTCAAGACTGAGTCATACGCCTTCTGTAGGTCCACTAATAGGTAGTCCTTTCTCTACTTGCTCTTTTTTCTGGAGTTTTTTATGTGTTCCAGCATCATAATTAAGTTTATGTGGGTGCTTTTGTTTTCTTTAAGTTTTCTTTAAATCCATTTTGGTAATTACCGGTTTTTAATAGCCCACATTTTTCCTCATTTATTTTGTTAATTATTACTTTTTCTACTATTTTTCCTAAATGACAATTTACCACAATAGGTCTTGTATTATTGACATCAGGGTATGATATTTTTTTGTTGCTTGCTCAAAAGTATCAATCCCCCTTCTTTAATATATTATGGAATGTGACTCTCGTTTAACCATTGGTTGATCTTCTTGTTCACAGTTCTGGATATGGCTTTAGATTTGTTTAACATCTTTCCATCAAACCCGTCTGGTCCTATAGCTTTGTTGAAATTGCATTTAATGAGATTTTAATTATAACCATTTTATATTAATAATTATTAATATACTAATAACTATACTTATTAATTAAATCTCTAAACATATCTTAAAATTTTCTCTTTTTCTTTTCTGTTTTTAACTTTTCATAAATTTGATAAATGTATTTACATCCGCAAAATGTTTATGAGACTACATTTGCCACAAATCATTAATAGACAATAATTATTAGCAATAATACACATTTGTAAAAACACAAATTATATCAACTTTATATAGGGGTTACAAGTTTATGCTATATATCAGCACATTCTAATAAGAATAAAGCAGCTTTCTGCTTAGGGTCGTTAACTATCCTGAATGTAAAATTGTTTGAATAAAAATTATATTGATTCCTATACTCTTTTCTTCACATCGGCTTCATCACATAGATTTTCTTTATATTGTTCATCAATCATTAA
This sequence comes from Oxytricha trifallax, assembly GCA_000711775.1. Taxonomy (NCBI): domain Eukaryota; phylum Ciliophora; class Spirotrichea; order Sporadotrichida; family Oxytrichidae; genus Oxytricha; species Oxytricha trifallax. The sequence continues at coordinate 17,570 of ARYC01019866.1, forward strand.
TAAGTCCTTTTTGTTTCTCTCTCTTTCTTTTAACTCCCTGTTGTCTCGGAAAAGTTCACGATAATATTTTAGGACTTGTTCTTTCGTGTGGTCTCCTATTTCAGTCCTCTTGTCTTTTATCGTCAGTCCTTTAATTGGTTGAGCTTGTTTTAGCTTTTATTCAACCTCTTTACCAGATAAAAAAACCTCTAACATCGTTTCTTTCTCAGCATTTTTCAAAGACTCTCAGTGCTTCCTTCAATTTTGATTTTGTGTCTTGAATAATGTTTCCAGTTGCTGTTCCATTGCATTTTGCCCACTCGGGCGGTTGCTAGTACCAATCTCTTTGAATTGCTTCCCTATTTTATCTTCGAAGCATTTCTGTATCGGTTAAATTAAGTCCTCCTCTGTCATCTCCCTTCCTTCACTTATAAATGTTTTCCTGCATTGTTTTCTAACGTCTGAAATTCTTATAGTCATTTCTTTGTCCGATAACTTCAAATCACTTTCTTGGTATTTAATTTTCGACTTGACTTAAATTAGTTTGTGGTCCGTTTAACTTAGCTGGCTAGTTTCCCAGCTGACAATCTCCAAGTTTGAGAATATTTGATCCAATTAGTTCCCTCTAGTGTGAGTTACTACTCCTTCTGGTATTGATTCTTTGAGGCCCTCTTTGTTCAATCTTTTCCCCAAATCCATAATGTGGAAGTTTAAATCCCCCATAACAATTATTCTTTGTCTTTAGTATTTTTGTTTTAAAGATTTGATCATAAAAATCAATCTATTTTGTAACTCCTTTACTTCTTCGATCCAATATGGTGGGATGTATGTTGTTATTACATGAAGTGGGAATCTTCCCACGTTCAGAATGGTCCATGTAATGTATTGTTTTAATGTTTTTATTGTTCACATCTCATATTTGCCACTGTTTAGTGCAAGTATACCTCCATTTCTTGCCACAGTTGTGTTTGGGCTATTTTCTTGCTGTTTATTCAGATCAACCTCTAGAGTCTAGTTTTCACTAGACCTATGTAGTCTGGATTTTTTTCTCTATTTATCTCATAAATTGGTCTTGCTTCAACTTTGAGTTCATTCCCCTGACATTTTGTAGGCAGATGTTTAGCTCTATAGTCATCTGGTTCAGTTATCTTTTGTTGATTATCATTTGCTCTCTCCTCTTAGTCATCTGCTTTTCAGCGAATCTCTCATTCATTTTCACCCATCCTTCAGCTTCTCTCACTGGTTGGTAAAATTCAAGCTGTCGGCTATTGTCAAGCTTGACCGTAAATCTGTCCAGGTCTTTAAATTTTCTATTATAACTCTGAACATTCAGGTTTTAAAATGTTGAATTTTAAGAACTCGTTTTTGAACTTTCGAAATATTTTTCCAATGTTTGCTGGTTCTATGAGTTTTTACTGACTCCATGATCTTTCCTCTCTGTATACACTGGTAGCTTCCTTCTCCCATTGGTTGGTAGTTTTTCTTACTCCCTTTTTTCCCACCTTCTTTATTCTGTTCAAAATTCTAATTTTTTAATTTTTAAGCGGAAATTATTTAAATATTTATTTGAATTAAAAATGGGTTCATTATTAATCATTAAACTATCAAACTATATATCTTTTTACTGTATATTTATGGTAAATATTAAAGAATTGCAAGAATGTTTTTATATTTATAAAAAATAAAAACAAGATTCATAAATATTTTTATATAGTATTTTAATATTTATATTATAAGTTTATATAACTTTCATTGTTAAATTTAAAAAGGAATTTTTGTATTTTATAATCCAATACTAATAAATAAGATGAAATTTAATCACTAGACTGTAATCAGTCAAAATAATCCTTAAATACAAAATAATATGTAAATAATTTGAAATTAAATCATTTTTATAAATTAAATTTACAAATTTATTTGTTTGATTTGTTTATTATTATATTTATATTATATGAACTAGAAAATATTACATATTTTTGGTACTTCATAACAATCTTAATATATTTATTTTTATTTTATATCTAAAATAATTTTAATTAAAATTGGTGATTAAATTACATTAAGTTTCTATAAAATATAAACAAATTATTTTCATAATTATTAATATAAATTAAATAATTATTTTGCTTATAATTTAATTTCTTATTAAGTTTTTTAATTTAATTTGCAATTAATTTATGATTTTCTATTTTAAAAATATAAATAAATGAAATGTAATTTAGTAGGAAAGTAATTTCATTCTTACTTCTAATTGTTAATATAAATATTGGTCATAAGAGGTAAAAATATATTAATTTTGCTACTTCAAACCAAGTGATATTTTAAAATGCTTTAAATTAATCAAAATTATTAAATAATACTCTAATACAGATTGAATTATATTTTTTACATTGTTATACACATCTAAGACTTTAGAAAATTCAAGTTAATTTAAATATAAATAACTATTGTCATTAATTTTATAAATAATTATTTTAACCTTTTTATATTCCACTTGAATATAATTCTATTCATTCCATTTAAAAATTAACATTTCCGTCTAAGATAGTCTTTCTAAAGTTCAATATCACACAAATAGCAGCCTCAGGTAAGAAAGTAAAATGCATTCCATGTTTGAAGATCTTCAAAGACAAGCACAAACTTTTCTAAAAAAATTAAAAAACTATTAAATAAATTCATAATTTTAGTTTTATTGGTAAACCTTTCAATGATTTGAGAAAACACGTTGGTGATTATGATACTCTTTATAGCATAAATGTAATTGTGTAGGTTTAATTGCTAAAGGGAATTTTTGTTTCCTCAATTAGTCTTTAAAGGATTTACAATTTTATAAGTAATATATTTAAATTTTATTTCGATATTAGGAAAAAAAATGTATTTATGAATAGGTTTTAGCAGTTAACTTTGTACTTTATGCAAAAATGTATGGCAAATAAAGCTCTTGAGACCTCCTCTATCTATTACTTACAGTGCTCTACCATTGATTTAAATTTAATAAAATATTAAATTGTGTTTTAGAAGTATTTCAAAGAATTTCATTTATTTTAATGATAGACTATTGTAGGAATACATTCGAAATTGGGAAATTATTTATAATTGAATTATTAATATATCAAAATCATGGCAGTTAAAATTGGCCAATTTAAACTGCATGATTTTGATATATTAATAATTCAATTATAAATAATTTCCCAATTTCGAATGTATTCCAACAATTCTAAATTTATATTGAATATTTAATTGAATAAACTCCAGAAATTAAGTTTAAATAAAATCATTATTGTTATCAAAAGCATTATAAAGAAAGAAAAAAAAAACTATTTAAACATTAATTTAAAGGTTAATTCAATTATAAATTTATGTTTATTGGATTAATTATAACTAAATTGAAAGTTTAATAATAAATTTACATTATCTCCGTAACATATAATTCAAAATTAAAGAAATCAAGTGCAATTCGAAAATGATATTTGAATTTTGAAACTCGTTATCAAAGTAACAAGTATTATGATGTATTTTCAAGAAAGTGTACAAATAATAAAGGTAAATAAATTATGGATTATAATCATTGAGGTTTATTTAAAATATGCTCATTAAGAAAATAATTATATGAATACCAGTTATACAAAAGCCTCAAAAACTATAAAATAAAGTGGAGAAAAATATAGATTTTTGTGTATTATATCGTTTAAATATAGTTTTATTCTTGTAAATAGGTTATAAAACACAAATACTTGATATTTTTATTGATTAGTCAGTTTCTAAATAATCTACACTGTCTAAACAACTCATCAAAATTAATGGAGGATTGTTATATTATAAAATGTTTAAAAATAGGAACATATGATAGAATTATAAATGGAAAATAGTTAAAGTTATTTCGAAAAACGATGATATAAACTTAAATCGTATAGTGAATTGATATAAACAATCACTTCATGATAAATACTTTACCATATCAGTTTATAAATATTTAATTAATTATAATCAATAATGACAAACATTATCATATCAGTATTATTAAATTAAAAAGTTAATAAATATGACGGTGACGAAAGCGTTCTTTACGAAAGTGAAGATACTTGGCTGTCGCCCAACTGTTCGTTAAGGCTGGATAATCGTCCTGTCGACCCTAGAAGTCTTCCTTTGGGTATGTCTGGCTTTATAAGTTGATGCGGGAGACTTTCCCCGTCAGAAGGAAAATCTGGTCTGATACTGGTCACAAGTCAGATTCTGATCGGCACCTTAGCCTGGTAAAAAAGATACAAGTGAAGATAATGCTTTAGCAGAAATCTCAACAGCATGATGTGAGAGCATCCTGGCAGAAGTAAAATTATCTGTAAGAATTAACACTAACATTAATTATACTCGGAGAGTCCTTGAGCTCTCGATGTGAGTTAATTATTATTATTATATTATTAGCATATCAGTAGCTTCAATCCAACAATAAATAAGTTAAAATGGAAATTATAATTGATTTAGTTTATTTTGAAGTACAATAATCGGGTTTATATGTTAGAACAAAGAGAGTTTAATTATTGATTGAAATTATAATATTGCAATAAGATCAGAAAATCTTTGAAAGAGCTATTTTATCAGTAATAAAGCTTGAAAAATAAACTAAAAATACTTATTTGATAATTCAATTACATTTTGTAATTATATTTATTTATTTAACTCTATTCTGTGAGTTGAATGATTTTAAATCAAATAAATTTTAACATATTACTTTAAATACTAAAATCAAAACATCAATCTTAGTCGTGACGTAGACGTATTTAAGTGAGTTGACGTGAAAATTTCCATGACTTGGCAGTCATGGAGCAGAAAACTCCGAAAAATCAGTCTCGCTATCAACTACTTTCCTCCTAAATCGAGATGTCGCCAGAGTAACTAGTGACAGAGCTCGTAAGATTCAATTGGAGTGACAGAAGGTGGAGAAAAACACTTACCGGTTCCACCGCTGCTGGGAAACGTATTCCCTGTCCTTTCGCTGTGGTAGCTTCAGCACCCTATCCCTGTGTGGGAGAAAAATCCTTATCGTTGGCTTCAATGGTTTTCATCTTCTCTCTTTCGAAGGCAGAGCGTACGCTGACAGATTGAACCCCCAAGACAAGTCCCTCATGCGTTGCGCCCAGCAACTCCTCCCTGCCTTCGATAGGCCTGAGTACAATAGAAAGCTAACATTATTCTATTTATTTAATGATGTATTGTAATTGATAATATTATTTAAAAGATTCAAACTAACTTCAATATTTGTTTACCACTATTTAAATCAACCATATGAATAGAGACAAGTCATTATTTCAATCGTTATATTTTTAAATGTCTTATTAACCTGTTAATCAAATCAATTATTATTCATAATTTATATTAATAACAAGATAATGCAATAAATATGTTTAAATTTCAATTAATTATTAGTAATAAGAATATAATAATCAAAATTCTATATAATTATATAAATAATCATATATTAATTATCAGCATTCCGTTGAAGATTTACATCACAAATCTCAAAGTACTTGTGTTTATTCGATCGAGGAAAACCCCAAATCAAGTCTACGTAAATCAAGGGCAGTAGGAAGGGTGAGGGAAATGTCCGCGAATTTCACTTGCTTAATCAGATATGTTGTTAAATCCATTGGGGGTATCTTTGCTATGCCTACACAGTCTCACTGACATTCATTTTTTAATTGAGTAAATACTTTAATAATAACATTACCAAGATCAAACAATTATTAATTAAATAATTATTAATAATAATAATAATATTTATTATCATCATTATTAAAATTAATGAAAGAATGGTTTTCTTTTTTTTCCACTAGATTTGCTGAATGTCATATCTTCCTTTCTTTGTCCTGCTCTTTATCTCTGGGTATCAACTCTATATAACCCACTGTTTCACAAGTAACCTTGCCCTCCCTGAATCTTTTTCTTTAATCAATTTTAATAAAGGCTGTTTAATTTCTAAAAGATTGTTCAAAAGCCAAAGTTCAGTTCAAGATCTGGCTTATCTTTAGCAATGTTCTTGCTTCCAAATATAATTGAAGGGTAATATGCTTAAACAAGTAGATATTTATGTAATATGCCAATGCATATTCTTGTAAACACATGATTTTCAATGTGATTCTATCATCTATCCTGCTAATAATATCTCCACTATGATTTTTAATGTCTTCTTCTACTTTCAATAATATCCATGGAAACAGTGCAATTATATTTATTATTTCAGTTGTACATCTCAATAATCCTGCATCACCAACATTGCAGTTCTTCATTTAATTCAGAAGTATGCATATAAATGTCAATAATTTGAAAAAAAAGATTATCTTGTTTTGGAAATAAAATGCTAATTTAATTATAAATAGTTATTAATTTTAAATTCTTTAGAATTAAATTAATACAAATTGCAAAAGATATTTATTTTTTAAAAAAAAGATTCCTTTTCATCATCTTAACCTTCATTTTTATGATTTCATGATTGACCATTGTCTTGTTCATTGTGGCGCCTTGTGAAGCTCTGGTCTATTAAAACCCTGAACTTTATTTGATGGATCAAAAGAAGATATTTTTCAAGGTAAGTTTCTATTGTAAGTCACATTTAAAGTGAGTGCACCAGCTTCATCAGTTTGTTTTACTATTTCATTTTGATTATTATTAAATTATTACTAATTTACTTTAAGTTTATTTTGTAAATTCCTTAATTCTGGTTTAAATCATTGGTTTAAACAAATTCAATTACATATTGAAGCAATAAATTATTGAATTCAAATTTAATTATTTATTTATATTTCCATCTTGAGTGATCTCATTATTTACATTAAAACTCATTCTTGCCATGATTTGAGGCAATCTGAATTCTTTCATTAAAGCTCTACTGATTAATTTAATGATAAATATACTTACCCATTCATAACAGCCTAAGTCAATTTCTTTTCTCTCTACTCTTTTTTACCACACTATCTTTAACATTCTTTTCTTTAATCTTATTTTATAGTAACTTATAATTGATACTAAGCATTAAAAATAAATAAATGAAGCTATCTAATCGAGTTCTTCTATCTTTTAATCCAAACAGCCTCGTTTTAAAGTTAGTTATTTTTTTATGTATTTTTAGCTTTACAAGCTTCAAACTCATTTATCTTTTCCTATGATATGTCGGCCTCTTTTATTTATTAATTAATTTTTGTTTCATTTATCTTAAAATTTTAGAATTTGTAGTATCAATGTTTACTCCTGAAATTAGTTGTCACAGCTAGCTGATATTCTACTAGACTTTATTCATTTAGGAATTCATTAAAATTTGTATAAAATAAAAAAATTATTAATATAAATTAAATAATTAACTTAAAAAGTTAATAGATACCTAGAACCTATTTAATGAGTAGAGAACAAAAGAAGGGGTTTAAATAACTCACCCTTCTTTTCTCGAAAGGTACTAATCAACTCTTCTATGAAGACAATGGGGCTGACCAACAAACAAATAGAAAGGTAAAGACAAAATCTATCTTCAAAATCTAGAGCTCTGCTAACAAATAGTAACCTCGCTAACCTGCCCCTCCATCTATAAATAACTTTGAAAACATCTAACTTCAAAGAAACAATATGAGATGGACTTCACTCCCAACAGTCATGAAAAACAAAACAGACCTAATGTCAACTTAAAGAAAGTAATAGATGAAGTTAGTATCAAAGAAACTAGCTTCTTTACCTTAGTTTAAAAATGTAGGGACACCACAGACCAAGTCCTTAATGAATCACCCCCCCTCACACAAGACGAACTCTAAGCCTCATAAATAAAATGTATGAATGCATACCAAGCTCAAATTAACCTACTGATCGTCATGATCTTAAATATTCAAAAATATAACTAAACAAAAGATATAGGGCACATTCAGGACATAGCGATAGCTACAAAAAACAAAAACTTTGAATATCCCTTTAGAGTAAAAAGATTCTAAACTCTCATACATTAACTAGCTTTCACTATTAAATACCCCTAGGTAATACAAGAATCAACCTT
>ARYC01019867.1:0-68051 GCA_000711775.1 Oxytricha trifallax
AAAATATGCTCATTAAGAAAATAATTATATGAATACCAGTTATACAAAAGCCTCAAAAACTATAAAATAAAGTGGAGAAAAATATAGATTTTTGTGTATTATATCGTTTAAATATAGTTTTATTCTTGTAAATAGGTTATAAAACACAAATACTTGATATTTTTATTGATTAGTCAGTTTCTAAATAATCTACACTGTCTAAACAACTCATCAAAATTAATGGAGGATTGTTATATTATAAAATGTTTAAAAATAGGAACATATGATAGAATTATAAATGGAAAATAGTTAAAGTTATTTCGAAAAACGATGATATAAACTTAAATCGTATAGTGAATTGATATAAACAATCACTTCATGATAAATACTTTACCATATCAGTTTATAAATATTTAATTAATTATAATCAATAATGACAAACATTATCATATCAGTATTATTAAATTAAAAAGTTAATAAATATGACGGTGACGAAAGCGTTCTTTACGAAAGTGAAGATACTTGGCTGTCGCCCAACTGTTCGTTAAGGCTGGATAATCGTCCTGTCGACCCTAGAAGTCTTCCTTTGGGTATGTCTGGCTTTATAAGTTGATGCGGGAGACTTTCCCCGTCAGAAGGAAAATCTGGTCTGATACTGGTCACAAGTCAGATTCTGATCGGCACCTTAGCCTGGTAAAAAAGATACAAGTGAAGATAATGCTTTAGCAGAAATCTCAACAGCATGATGTGAGAGCATCCTGGCAGAAGTAAAATTATCTGTAAGAATTAACACTAACATTAATTATACTCGGAGAGTCCTTGAGCTCTCGATGTGAGTTAATTATTATTATTATATTATTAGCATATCAGTAGCTTCAATCCAACAATAAATAAGTTAAAATGGAAATTATAATTGATTTAGTTTATTTTGAAGTACAATAATCGGGTTTATATGTTAGAACAAAGAGAGTTTAATTATTGATTGAAATTATAATATTGCAATAAGATCAGAAAATCTTTGAAAGAGCTATTTTATCAGTAATAAAGCTTGAAAAATAAACTAAAAATACTTATTTGATAATTCAATTACATTTTGTAATTATATTTATTTATTTAACTCTATTCTGTGAGTTGAATGATTTTAAATCAAATAAATTTTAACATATTACTTTAAATACTAAAATCAAAACATCAATCTTAGTCGTGACGTAGACGTATTTAAGTGAGTTGACGTGAAAATTTCCATGACTTGGCAGTCATGGAGCAGAAAACTCCGAAAAATCAGTCTCGCTATCAACTACTTTCCTCCTAAATCGAGATGTCGCCAGAGTAACTAGTGACAGAGCTCGTAAGATTCAATTGGAGTGACAGAAGGTGGAGAAAAACACTTACCGGTTCCACCGCTGCTGGGAAACGTATTCCCTGTCCTTTCGCTGTGGTAGCTTCAGCACCCTATCCCTGTGTGGGAGAAAAATCCTTATCGTTGGCTTCAATGGTTTTCATCTTCTCTCTTTCGAAGGCAGAGCGTACGCTGACAGATTGAACCCCCAAGACAAGTCCCTCATGCGTTGCGCCCAGCAACTCCTCCCTGCCTTCGATAGGCCTGAGTACAATAGAAAGCTAACATTATTCTATTTATTTAATGATGTATTGTAATTGATAATATTATTTAAAAGATTCAAACTAACTTCAATATTTGTTTACCACTATTTAAATCAACCATATGAATAGAGACAAGTCATTATTTCAATCGTTATATTTTTAAATGTCTTATTAACCTGTTAATCAAATCAATTATTATTCATAATTTATATTAATAACAAGATAATGCAATAAATATGTTTAAATTTCAATTAATTATTAGTAATAAGAATATAATAATCAAAATTCTATATAATTATATAAATAATCATATATTAATTATCAGCATTCCGTTGAAGATTTACATCACAAATCTCAAAGTACTTGTGTTTATTCGATCGAGGAAAACCCCAAATCAAGTCTACGTAAATCAAGGGCAGTAGGAAGGGTGAGGGAAATGTCCGCGAATTTCACTTGCTTAATCAGATATGTTGTTAAATCCATTGGGGGTATCTTTGCTATGCCTACACAGTCTCACTGACATTCATTTTTTAATTGAGTAAATACTTTAATAATAACATTACCAAGATCAAACAATTATTAATTAAATAATTATTAATAATAATAATAATATTTATTATCATCATTATTAAAATTAATGAAAGAATGGTTTTCTTTTTTTTCCACTAGATTTGCTGAATGTCATATCTTCCTTTCTTTGTCCTGCTCTTTATCTCTGGGTATCAACTCTATATAACCCACTGTTTCACAAGTAACCTTGCCCTCCCTGAATCTTTTTCTTTAATCAATTTTAATAAAGGCTGTTTAATTTCTAAAAGATTGTTCAAAAGCCAAAGTTCAGTTCAAGATCTGGCTTATCTTTAGCAATGTTCTTGCTTCCAAATATAATTGAAGGTAATATGCTTAAACAAGTAGATATTTATGTAATATGCCAATGCATATTCTTGTAAACACATGATTTTCAATGTGATTCTATCATCTATCCTGCTAATAATATCTCCACTATGATTTTTAATGTCTTCTTCTACTTTCAATAATATCCATGGAAACAGTGCAATTATATTTATTATTTCAGTTGTACATCTCAATAATCCTGCATCACCAACATTGCAGTTCTTCATTTAATTCAGAAGTATGCATATAAATGTCAATAATTTGAAAAAAAAGATTATCTTGTTTTGGAAATAAAATGCTAATTTAATTATAAATAGTTATTAATTTTAAATTCTTTAGAATTAAATTAATACAAATTGCAAAAGATATTTATTTTTTAAAAAAAAGATTCCTTTTCATCATCTTAACCTTCATTTTTATGATTTCATGATTGACCATTGTCTTGTTCATTGTGGCGCCTTGTGAAGCTCTGGTCTATTAAACCCTGAACTTTATTTGATGGATCAAAAGAAGATATTTTTCAAGGTAAGTTTCTATTGTAAGTCACATTTAAAGTGAGTGCACCAGCTTCATCAGTTTGTTTTACTATTTCATTTTGATTATTATTAAATTATTACTAATTTACTTTAAGTTTATTTTGTAAATTCCTTAATTCTGGTTTAAATCATTGGTTTAAACAAATTCAATTACATATTGAAGCAATAAATTATTGAATTCAAATTTAATTATTTATTTATATTTCCATCTTGAGTGATCTCATTATTTACATTAAAACTCATTCTTGCCATGATTTGAGGCAATCTGAATTCTTTCATTAAAGCTCTACTGATTAATTTAATGATAAATATACTTACCCATTCATAACAGCCTAAGTCAATTTCTTTTCTCTCTACTCTTTTTTACCACACTATCTTTAACATTCTTTTCTTTAATCTTATTTTATAGTAACTTATAATTGATACTAAGCATTAAAAATAAATAAATGAAGCTATCTAATCGAGTTCTTCTATCTTTTAATCCAAACAGCCTCGTTTTAAAGTTAGTTATTTTTTTATGTATTTTTAGCTTTACAAGCTTCAAACTCATTTATCTTTTCCTATGATATGTCGGCCTCTTTTATTTATTAATTAATTTTTGTTTCATTTATCTTAAAATTTTAGAATTTGTAGTATCAATGTTTACTCCTGAAATTAGTTGTCACAGCTAGCTGATATTCTACTAGACTTTATTCATTTAGGAATTCATTAAAATTTGTATAAAATAAAAAAATTATTAATATAAATTAAATAATTAACTTAAAAAGTTAATAGATACCTAGAACCTATTTAATGAGTAGAGAACAAAAGAAGGGGTTTAAATAACTCACCCTTCTTTTCTCGAAAGGTACTAATCAACTCTTCTATGAAGACAATGGGGCTGACCAACAAACAAATAGAAAGGTAAAGACAAAATCTATCTTCAAAATCTAGAGCTCTGCTAACAAATAGTAACCTCGCTAACCTGCCCCTCCATCTATAAATAACTTTGAAAACATCTAACTTCAAAGAAACAATATGAGATGGACTTCACTCCCAACAGTCATGAAAAACAAAACAGACCTAATGTCAACTTAAAGAAAGTAATAGATGAAGTTAGTATCAAAGAAACTAGCTTCTTTACCTTAGTTTAAAAATGTAGGGACACCACAGACCAAGTCCTTAATGAATCACCCCCCCTCACACAAGACGAACTCTAAGCCTCATAAATAAAATGTATGAATGCATACCAAGCTCAAATTAACCTACTGATCGTCATGATCTTAAATATTCAAAAATATAACTAAACAAAAGATATAGGGCACATTCAGGACATAGCGATAGCTACAAAAAACAAAAACTTTGAATATCCCTTTAGAGTAAAAAGATTCTAAACTCTCATACATTAACTAGCTTTCACTATTAAATACCCCTAGGTAATACAAGAATCAACCTTCAAAGTAGAGAACCTAGCCATAAAGTCCCTCGAAAATATAGCAAACTAAGGTGGTCTGAAATTAACCAACTAACTAAAACAAAACCTCACTAAGCAATATAAACTTCCATAAACCACCACAAAGGAGGATGTAGAAATGCTAGATGAAGATGCTGAACAAATAGACATTTCCACGAAACCCAGGAAAAAACCTAAACTTAAACCTGACATCTTTATTGATGACGCATCACATCAGAAAAGTCTGATCAGTTTAGCCTAGAACTGAAAGCCAATATCAAAAAAGCTAAGAACATTCATATCAATAACTATAGACTATAATAATAGTTTTAATTTAAAATATTGGGCACAACTAAATATAAAATGGATGAAAGGATTCTTAAAAATCTTACCCTACAGAATAACCAACAGATTAAATGGTACTTTACCAAATCAAAAAACAAATACTGGCACGAACTAAACAGTGAGGTATATGAAGAATTTGACAAATTTCATATAATAGATTTCACAAAAATTAACTTAAATTTCAACAATATTCAATTAGAAACACTATGATTACACTTTAGCAATTATCAATGCTTAAAACAAAGCCAAAAGTCATACAAATGGGTGGCACGTATAAACTGGAACTTAAGTATAAAAAAGATGAAGACGCAAGCATATTTATGATAAACTGGCACAAAGAGAAAGTCACTAATCATAAGTTCTGGAAAGGAGTTTCAAGATGGAAGAGAAAGAAAAAGCTGGACATCCATATAAAGACAAAGAAGATATAAGGAAGACCAGATTACTTAAAATGAAAATGGTTAGTCCCTTATATATATTAACATATATTTAAGATCGGGGTCCCCAGAGACCTCAATGTGATCACATTATTATTTTTATTGATATAAATAAATTTATTAATTAAACCTCATGAGTAGATTTAAAGTGAATTATTCTAGAGTGAAATTAAACAACTCTGAAATAATTCTACACATATTTAATTAAAATATTCATTGTGAAGTACTTATAGTTGACAACAGTGACTAATATTTAACATTATAATTATTGAAATCTATGAAAATTCATTTGAAATAAAAAGATGCGTGACTTATTGATGGTTTTGCATTAAAGAGTATATCTGAAAATTAGTAATAAATTTACACTATCACAAATTTGCAAGCAACCATTTCACCTTATGAGTATGGATTAGGGTACTTTAAGGGTACGTATTAGAGGACTCACAAGCAAAGTACAAAATATTAGCTGATTGTAGTAATCATTGGTGATGTTGTTTTATAGTATTCCCACCAATTACTTCAACTAGAGCTTAACCTTCAATATAAGGAGTAATATGATATGCAAATAATGCCATAATTTTATGATTTTAGTGCTTTCATGAAATTATTAAGAGGTGGAAAATTCATCGGTACCAATATTATCACACTTCTTCAAGTTCTTAGCAAGATTGTCGTTGTCTTCTTCATAAATGCCTATAACATGAAATGACTCAAATTTTATATTTAGGAATAAATTTTTTTACTTAATCAGATAAGCATTATATTTAAAATTGAAATTTTATTTCGTAATAATTAATTATTAAAATTAAAACTTACACAAATCATTAACTAGTTATTTCAAGAGATTTCACAATTCAAGTATCTTTAAATTACATCTAAACAGGCTAATTCTCTAAAACTCAATTTATTCTAGGAGAAAAATTAGCTCCGCGTTGCAAAGAACTTTCATTTGGCGAAGATAAAATTATTTTTTTACCTATAATTATAAATTAATATTTTTTTCTCAATTGAGACATTCCAAATTCTTCATTAATAATTCAAATTCGCTTACTCTTCTCAGACACATTACAAGTCCAGACTCCAAAAGCTACGGTCAAGGAGCTCATGAAAGTACCGTCTAGCTACATCATTTCTTGATTAGATGATTGCATTTGATGACAGAGATTTCTTCTGATGTCTCGAGGTTTCTTCTAGCAAATTATTTTTATCTCTAGGGTGTTCTCTGTGAGAACTGAGACTCCTCTAATAGGTACTAGCAATTCTTGGTATCTTTAGTTTGTAAAGATAAAAATCATTTTTAGCTCCCCCTTAAATTGTAAACAGTTCAAGCGATCTGATGTAGCACCAGATAAATTTTCTGTCCACTAACCCAAATTCCTAAAGCAAGCCATAATTAGATACATGATTTCATCAAACCACAAGTAAAAATAAAAGTAAGTGGTATTAAAGTCTTATCACTTAATTGCATGACATCAAAATTAATAATTGCTGATGCTGTGATAATATTAAATTTAATTTAAATGAATTATCAAGGTCAATCATAATTTTCCCGCATTCTCAATGATATAAAATATATTATCGTTTATGAATATTTTTAATAAAAAATATAATCGATTATAGCATATATTTTCAGAATCAAATCATTATTTTTTAGATTTCAATTTAGATGGGCTTGAAAGATGAAGTGAATCATGTTAATCTTTCTAAAACTTAAAATTGCAGAAAGAATCATTGTTAAGAAGTCTATAAAATCCTTAAGTTAAATACTTATTTTGCAAAATTAAAACGATATAACTTAACAAGTTCTTTTTTGCCTCATTTATATAAAATTTATTGTTTAATGAGTCAGAACTTTAATATCTTTATAAAATAGAATAAAATTTAATTATTATAATATATTTTTTTAAACTATTATAATAAGAATAATAATGGTTACTAAATTGAAATGATATTGTAAAATCTTATAATAATCGTATTTATTTATTCAGTTGTATACTATCGAGATACATTCTTAAATTACTCAGTTCTTCTACACATATTTTATTGCATATGATTAAAATATTAATTATATATATATATTGGCGGTAATAATTCTTAAAATCTTTAGTTTTTCCTAATCTTTGGTGCTGTGAAGCCAGCTACTGCAATAGTTTAAACATCAATAGCAAAATTTACAACATTGCTCACAATATCCTTGACTTTGTCAGCATATCCATCAGCTTTCTTAAAAATAGAGTGATCCACATTTACGCATTGTTGTTGTATTTTATTTATTAAAGGATAGATCATCAAATCCAGCTTCTCATGGGTCGATTGTTCTCTTAATCTGATGATGAAGAGTTTGGTGAAGCTTCTACAACTCTTTCTTATGTCACATACTAGCAAGTCATACAAAATAAATAATTTGGCCAATCGGTGCAATTGTCTATTTTTTTATTTAATTAGTTAATCATAAAATATACATATTCAAATATATCAAACCTAAGTAGAGAATAAGATAATTTCATAATAATAATAATATAAATATAATTCTTGTGAAAGTTGTGTGAAGAATAAAGTAGTAGGGAGGACAAAAGTAAGAAAAACTTGCTACTTTTGCCTCTTTTCTAAATGTCTTAATTGATTATGTAAATTATGTATTATTCATTCAATTACTATTTATTCATAATAATATAGTATATTAACTTTAATTTGTTAGGTTATTTAAAAATTAAGAAAGTTTTAAATCAATTTTATTCAAAATATTTTATAAATCAATTTATTTGCTTATATAATATAGTTTAACTTTATAATCGATAACATATTCAGCATTCATTATCAATAAAAAATGAAGTTTCAAGTTATCTGTAATGCATCCTTTATATAAGTTGTGATATTTAGTTTAAATAAATATTGTTAAGAATATTATTGTTGGCTTGAGTACATATTTAAGCAAAAGAATCTAATCTATATAGCATTAAAACAGAGGCAAAAATGAAATTTTTAAATATTTCTTTGGTTTTATTCTTTATACTTTTGACAAGAGAAAAGTTTCAATGTATTTCTTCAATATCTTATTAACAATGATTATGATGAATCTAGAGGGCATAAATGATCAGCAGCATTGCGGAGACTTTTTCTGATTTGGGATACCATTAGAATTCACACAATTAATATCCTTATCGCTACTCTTTCTATCGGCTATTCATTAGTTCAGATGCTGATTAAAAAATTATCATTTCTCTATTGCAGCTTCCTCGAGTTTTTGCCTCTAGAGCTTCCTAGTTCTACTATCTTGATTCTTAATAGACTTCTGCTAATTATAGATGAAATTAGAAAGATATTCTATTAAGCCTAAACTATTGCATTTCCTCCACAAAACATGACTTATAATTCAATAAAAGCACCCTTAAAATTCTATCTAGATTTATAGCTAATTTCTTAAAAAATTTCGTAATCCTGAACTTGTAAAGATATAGCACTGGGAGGTAACAGCAGCAGGAGGAGCAAAAAAATTTATCCGGCCTCTAAAGGAATGATTAGATGAAGACTTCAAAATATTGATACTTGAGTCTGTTAACTAAGTATACTGTATAATCAACATATTGGAGCAACGCCATAGTAACTTCCTAAACACAGTGGATTGGCCATTTTCTTAAAGCTTTGTCATGTGTTAGTTAATGCCTTTGCAGATTTCTCTTCAGTAATTAACTTCCCAATAGTTTTAATATGTACTTGTAATGCGGATCATGCCATTAAAGATAGAATTATTCCTTTACTCATTTTTTCTGTAATATTATTAGTTTTAATATTAATCAAATTTTTCTTTAAACGATACACTTCAGGATACTATAAATTTGTAAATTCTTTATATTATGCATTATATTTGCTTGCAATTAAAATTAATAAATGAAATTTAATATATAAATTGATAAATATTAATAAATGTGTATTGTGTAAAAATATTTAAAGTTTAAGTATTTAAATTCAGAGTTTTAATCCATCTAACATAATGTAAATTAAATAATTTTACAAAAGAATATTCTCAAGAAAATGATTCATTAATTTAGGTTAAATATGGTAAAGATTAATTTAATTAATATTATTTTTATTAAAAGTTAGCATTAAAATATAAATATTTGAATAATATTCATGCTCAATTCTAGTTACTTCATCACTTAAGATATATTAAAATTAAATTTCTTAATAATTAATTCTTGAAATAGTGTATTCAAGATATCATTATAGTACTAATGATTATTAAATAGACTTAAATATAGAATCAAAACCCCAAAACCCCTTAGTGAGGTTTATAAGTGCTTTGATTTGTAGGGTATAGTTGGGGTCTTATTGGGGTTAGTAGAGAAACTAGGTCAAATTGCAATATGAGAAATAGAAATCAGCGAAATTTAGGGTCTATTTATGATGATAAATATTTAGATTTACTGCTTCAGCTTAGGTATGGTACGAGTATTAATATAGATTAAGTCAAACCAGTATTGAATTATGCAGCTATTGCAAAGCTCTTACACAAGAGTGCCTCTACTGTTAGGTATCACTGCATGTTAGCTGTTTAGCATTTTAATTCTGGTACTTGAAAGCATCCTACTAGAAAATAAAAGTTCTCACAGCACCATATTGACTACCTCTGTGACTCTAAGACTTTAAAGTATTGGGCACACTTTCTTCTAGACTAGCGAGCTGTAATGTTTCATCGCAAGTTTCCTGATATGCGCATCTCTCCTTAGACTATAGCCAACATTTATAGAAGAAATGGTATTACTTTCAAGACTGTCAACAGAGTGAAGAGAGTGATTGATTTTACAGTGCCATTTTATAGTAATAATTTAAACTATATACATGATTAAATGCAGAGAGCTATTGATAATAACATCAAGTTCCTACATGCAGATGAAGCTGTGTTTACTTTCAACACTTTTATCAATAAGTCATGGTATAAGAAGTATGATAATATAGAAGTCTATGACTAAAAAGTGAAGGTAGTCACCCATGCAATTTTAGCTGGTATAAGTGAAGATTCAGGCTTAGAGAGTTATGTGATTCACCCTCGCTCTATTAAGCGAGAGTAGTATATAGAGTTCCTACATAAGCTCAGAGAGAAGTATAGCAACCAAGAGATCATCCTGTTTGTTGATAACCTGTCAGTTCATAAGACTAAGGAGTCTAAGAAAGCTTATGAAGACCTAAACATAACTCCTGTTTATAACGTTCCTTATAGTCCTTAATTTAATGGAATAGAATACTACTGGAGTTAAATCAAGACTCACTACAAGAAGCTGCTGCTCTATCATCTTATGCATGACTTGCCTATCGATACAGTAGACTTGATTCAAAGCAGCTGTAGAGAGTAAGCGTAGATAAGACAACAATTTGTGCGAGAGAAGGAAGAATGAATGTTTATAAATAAGTTTTAGATTTAAACGAATGAATATATTCACATATTAAATTGGCCCATAAAGGGGTTTGGCTTCTCTTTCTTCTCCTCTTCTTAAGGCTTGCTTGGACCCATATTTCTTCTCTTTGTGCCAGCTCCTGCATCTATGTTCATTTCTTCTAGCTTTTAGACATCTTTATAAAGTCTTTTGCTCACTTCATAAATAGTCTATGACTTTCTCTCTCTGTGAACCTTCGCATGCTCTTTCATTAGGAAATAAACCAGTTCCAGGTTTCCCTACAAAGTTATGAATCAAAGCTTACTAGAGAAGAATGGGTGCTTCTTAAGCTCAGCGAGCCAGGTCTCGCTTATTAGTATGCCTTGCTTGTTTTAATCTTCAGGATAAATAGAGTAGCGTTTTTTGTGAGCTTCTTCAATGATCTCTCTGAGATAACTCTCTCTTAAAGTGCCAAGAACTCCAAAGAAGAAGCTCCTTTCTGGAAGCTTGTTAGAGAGTTGTTTCTTGGTAGGAAGATAAACTACCAACTCTTCTTCTTTCATCGCATCCTCGTAGAGATTAGTGACTGAAATCTCTGGGTAGTTTGGTATATCTATCAACTTTATATCACTGTTTTTGAAGGCTTTCTTCTCATCGCAGAGTATAGCTTTTAAGAATGAAATTTTGGTACCTTCCATCGTTGGAAGGAATAAACCCACTATAGTATATGATTCAGTATATGTCACATGCTTACCATGCTAAGAGAGGTATCGATAGAGATCTTCCTTGCTTCTAAATCTTGAGATCATTTCTTAAGCTTCAACCCTCTTCATTGCAGTACTTATAGATTCCATCCTTGTTCCTTCTCTTGTTATTGAATTTCAAATTTTAATATATAGAGTTCTGGATCCTATTGTTAAAAATCTTAGTATTAAATATGGGCATCTTATAGGAGGTCAGCCTGGTAATGATACGTTGAGAAAGCTGGCAGAAGCTGTAACAAACTTCAGAGATGGAGCCCCATTTTTATCAATTTAGTTCCATTAAATTAGTACTAAATTTGTTTAAATTTGATTAGTACCGGTACTAAATCCGTTTAAATTTAATTGGTACCAATTTAATAGTACCAAAACTTAATTAGTACCTAGTTTTAAACTAATGAGGTTTTAATGGAAAAGTTCCAAAATGGTTCAAATCTAATTGGTACCAGTACCAACCTGAATTTATTCTCAGTTGGTACCAAAATTAAAAATATTAACATAAAATTAGAAAATTTTATAGTTATAAACTAAGTATAAATATGATGTCTAACACCTAAGAATCAACCATTGTTGTTGCAGTGCCAGCTCCTATACAAAGTTAATATAGCTAGTGAGGTTTTTACTTATTAATAATAGAAATTTAAATTTGAATTTAAACATGGCGGCTAACTTAAATCGTAAGCAGTTTCTCTTGGAACAGGTTAATCATTGCTCAACTTTGGCTCCTCCAAGAAACCAGAAGTAATTTATATTGAAAAGGAGGCAGAGCTAAGAGCTCTAGAGTTTGAAGCTGAGGTCTTCAAAATTTAAGTTTAAAACAAGAAGTTGAGTGCTGAGATGGGAGTTTAAACATAAGTTGAATTGGTTGAGGAAGATAAGGAACAGCAACCAATAGGAAAAATTAAAACATTTTAATGTGAAGACTGCTAAAATTTCTTCTCAACTGAGTCTAGCTTGAAGAGACACATCAAAGAGGTACACTCTGGTAGAGCTAAGATCTACTTCAAGCATGATAAAGTAGATGGTAGATACTAATGCACTACCTGCATGAAGTCTTATACTCACTCAGCTAAAGTAAAGAGACATATGCAAAGGCATCATCTAAGCGAATTCCTGATTAAAGATGAGGAAATTTAAAAGCTTTTACCTGCTAAAAGAAAAAATAACTCTCTTGATTCACAAATAGAGCAGTAGGAGAGACTTAAGAGATAGAAGCGGTTTGAGTCAATGAACCAACCAGCAAATGGTATGTATATTGCATGCTTATAAGACAGAGCAATGTATATAACTGCATTGAATGCAGTCGACATAAGCAGCTGTATTGAAAACTATTTGAATATTGACGTACCTAACAAGGTAAAACTTATAGTTGTTGATGAATTCGCTTACAAGGTATATCCATTCAAGTATCTCATAAAGAACGAGCAATATTAAAATGAGTTTGCAAATGAATACATAGTACTGAGAGAGGCTTTGAAAAGATAATGCAAGAACTTAGCTAAGCTCGACGGAGTTATACTTGGTCATCGTTTTATTGCTTTGAGACTAAAGAAGTTTGAAATGACTCTAAGAGAGTATCTCTACCACAATAGATATCCTGATGATTTGAATGAGATACTCACAGATATGACTAAGGGTGTGAAAGAGCTCCATGATCGAGGGAATGTTCATATTTAGATTTGAAGCCAGAAAATGTAATGCTAAATCTCTGCCCTTTAGAAGTAGTAGTCATAGATTTCAACAGAGCAATAAGACAAGTGATAGTGACTTTAGCTAAGGTTTTAGGCAATCCAGGATACTTCCCTATAAGAGAGGAATGGACAAATGGCTCTGTATAATGGGATGTTTGGGCGGTAGCTGCAATTATCTTAGAGTGCGTATGGAAAGTATGTCCTATTTTGGAACAAAACATGAGAAATAATCAATAAGTTTGGCTGCTAAACATATTAAGCAAGATGAAATATGCAATGAAATTAAGAAGATAGTGAGATGGTCATCGTAAAAGCTCCAGCATATCCACGATAATCATTGGATGATATACTAGAACAACTACAGACTGCTAAATTCAAGAGGTATCGCAAAGATAAGCAGATAAAATTTGTTTGAATTAAGTACAGTAATACTCATTAAATATTCATTAAATTCATAAAAAACCTGCATTTTCTCTACTAACCCCAATAAGACCCCAACTATACCCTACAAATCAAAGCACTTATAAACCTCACTAAGGGGTTTTGGGGTTTTGAATGTTAACTTTTATTAAATTAAAATTATTAACTTATATAGTAGAATACTTCCCTTAATTGTCACGAAATGTCATAAGTAGGAGACGAAGCTAAAAGGTTTGTGTGAAAGTGGATCACTTTATTGATAAGGAGACCCCAAACAATCTTAATTCAAAATAATAAAAATATTAATGTGTTGGGCAAAATTTCTGTCAAATTTATTTAATATTTAAGCGAAGTATAAAAGTCTGAACCAATCACATGTATGGTATATCTATTAATGAAATTTACAAATATAATTAGAACAGTATGAGAATTCAGGATAATAGATCAACTATGGAGAATTTGAATTCATTAAAATAAAGATCGAGAGATAAAGACTTTTTTTATGCATTAATTTATTTGAAATATGTGGGGGGGGGGTGAAATTTTAGGCCCACAACATTATAATTTATCTTTATATATTGTAGGAATACATTTGATTTGGGAAATTAAATTATAAATTATAAATTAAAATAAATAAATAGTGGCAGTTAACTTTCTGGAAACCCTGACAATATGGTACTTGTTAGATAGAGAATTCAAAATTAACTGGACTTTACTATTGGCGGTAACCCTCTATCGCATCGTAGAAGCGAGATAACACGACTTTAATTTCTGCATTAAAATCAACTAAACAAATCACCCAAAATTAAAGTCGCGTTATCTCGCTTCTACGATGCGATAGAGGGTTACCGCCAATAGTAAAGTCCAGTTAATTTTGAATTCTCTATCTAACAAGTACCATATTGTCAGGGTTTCCAGAAAGTTAACTGCCACTATTTATTTATTTTAATTTATTATTTATAATTTAATTTCCCAAATCAAATGTATTCCTACAATAATGTAAAATATGCTGTAATTATTATTTTAAATAAAAATATGTGTTACTTTGATAGAATATCTGAATTTTTTATCATTATAAAAAATACTTGATGTTAAAATATGATTTATTATAACATATTTAATGATAAAAATTAAAAATTTATTAAAATTATATATTTTTATGTTGGGATAATAAAACGCCACCCCCCTCGAATTTTTTAATTAATGAGCTTTCCTTTATCTTTCTTAGGTAAAAACATTATAATCAAAGGAATGACATTTCTAATAACAAAGGGAGTAATATTGAAGAATTAAGTAAAATTGTCATTTTCAATAATTTATGCAATAGTAATTTTATAAAATAGGCATGTTTTTAATACTTTTAAATTAACTTACTTTGTATTATATATATTAAGATACTTAATTATAATTTATTTACAAGTTTTTCTTCATTTGCTTAGTTTTATTTTGTTTTAATCCTATTCTATACTATAATTTGTCCTCTAAATGATATTCTTTTATTGATTATTTGTTTTAAAGACTATTAATGCTTCATTATGATAATCTAGATTTTATCCAAATATATTAATATTTGAAAAATTTTATTTTTATATTTCATATTTCATTAATAAATAAAATCGATAATAAATAAATTGTTAAACTACGATATAAAAACAAAATAATAACTGAAATAAACCTCTAAAATTTTATAAATACCAATAAAACATGACATATGATGACTATATGCCTTCATTTAAGGAAATCCCAAGAACTGAGTTTACCTTTTTTTTATTGAATAAAAATGCTCATCTTGAACGTTCTCACTTGAGGCCAATTCAATAATAAAAGTAATTAAAAAGATATATTTTTTAATTAAATGCTGCTGCCTAATTTACATTTGTAGCAATTGCTTTATGGCTATAATAAGATGAAATTAAAGTTAGTATTCTGTTATACTTTATAATATTATAAGTAATGGTTTTGATTTATGGAAACAGAATTGCAAGTGATGCATTGATAAGTTGGTCATTAGTAAAACTGAATCGTAAGGCTAGACTTTTAACGAAACAAACTTCAAATATTTCCATTTCAATCAACCAAATCTATTTGGTTGTTAATTTATTATTAATTAGTAATTATTAATTTTGGCTGAACTAGATTTCACAAATCAGATATGAGAGTGTGAAAGAACATAAATGCTGTCATGTAATTCCAGTATAAAGAAACTGCATGCTTATTATGCCTAGTATTCACACTAGTAACGATACATGCTAAATTATGGATAACCTTAAACATCAAGAATAAGACACACCACTAATTAAATCATTCATATCTTATTATTATTATTTGTAATTTAAATATAAATATAAATATAAATTTCAGTTAATTATTTGATTATTTAAACTGGTTAATTGAACAAATTAGAAGTCTGAGGCGTGAGCAAAACTAACCATCAATGATACAGCACAGGCAGAGCATTTAACAACTCAGCAGTGATTTATGTGAGGCTAAACGAGCATCAATAGGGTTAAAGACTGCTAGTACTTGAAGAAATAAGCCTGATTGATGCTTAATTGTATTGAACTTGATGCATCTCAATGATCTAAGTGTATAAATAATAAACAAGTAATAACTACTTTTTTATTTTATACTTATACTAGCTTGGAAATAGTGATGGACATCTACCAGATAAACCCTGAATGTGAGTTTAACTGAATCTAATGCGCTTAAGTTCATTGCTCTAAGTGTTCATCATAGTGAGACAGTTGTAAACAAAAACAAAAAGGCTGACTGATAAACACTGAGTTAGTTGCGATCAAATCAAAGTCACAGTAAATTGTAGTTTAATTGATAATAATATAATATTTAAACATTTCAATATTATTATAACAATTTAATATATCAAGTCTTTAATAATAATACAGTAATTACAATAACTACATTCACTTGAATAATCACTAAATCTATCTGGGCAGCTACTTGAAGAATTGAGAAGCTGATGCTAAAAGATCTAACTTGGCTCTCACAAAGGACCAAAACAGATATCATAGAGTTGGCGTTTAAGTCTAGCAGTCACTGATAGTTATTGATATATATTTCAATTTATAAAAATTAATAGTTTTATAATTATTTTAATTAGTTGTTTAATTCGAATCAAATAGCGATGACAGAATATGAATTCTACAGGAGCTGCCAACGTTGCCAATGATCTTATTAAGAGAGCTAGATCCACTAAAAGAGCAGAATAGAATTAGACACTAAAGAATCACTCTCCTTGCTCTCTAGCAATAAGAACTGTACAGTAACCAGTAAAGTAAACTATTAAGTTATGAATCTGGTTATTGTTCTAAATAGTTATTTATATTAAACTATCTTAATTAGTTAATTGAATAAAGCATAGTTAATATTTCTAATTAAACAGTGGAGTCTTCTGTCTAAATCAAGGTAAGACTAACTCAACATCAAGTTGTCTATAAAATAGCATGTTGTTCTGGCTGCTGACACTAATGTGGCAAGAGCAGGCTTCAGCTGTGAAACAGACAAGCTGATGATGAAGAGCTTACTTGCTGCCCATATACACACTCATCCACACTCAAAACAAATATTATTATAATAAATATAATATTATATAAATGAGTGAGTTAGTCAATAGATTTATCGAATCAAAGTGTTGTTTGCATGATAAAAAGGAGGAAAGTTGATTTTGTTGGATGAAAACAATTGTTAGGCATGAGAAACTGTTGTTGAGAGTGCAGGCATCCTTGCAAGTAGACAGTGCATTGCCAGTGAGTGAGTCGCTAGCTCTGATAATCGTTAGTGAGTAGGTATTCAGGATTTACTTGATCAAACATATTCAATAATTTAATTTAATATTTAATATTTATGCAATATAAATGAAAAAAAAAGAAAGTATTTTGGGATTTAAATCAATAACTTATTTATATTTAATAAAAATAATAAATGTGATATATTCAGCTTTAGTTCAAGTTTTATCAGAGAAATTACAAACAAAGAAAGCAAGTGGTAGTGATAGCAGTCATATTGAGGATAATCATTAAATGAATGACCGTTTAAATATATTCCAATTTATTCTTTATCTATGAATTTAATTTTATAAAAAATAGAGAGCATTAAATCAAATAAATATCTTTTTACAATACAATCTCTTAATTAAATTCCTATATTAATAATAAATTCCAATTTGTTTTTAACTTATTTAATATATTTTATATACATTTCAAACTTTCGAATGCCTTTAAATCAAAGCTCAAAGATACAAATAAAATGATAAGACATAATCATTAATTAAAAAACATATAATTTTAACATATTCTGTCAATAAATAAAACTAACTATTTAAAGAATACATTTTTAACAATAATATTTGATTATTTTTGCTCAATAACTATCTTAAAAAACCCTATTTTTTCGAAATTTTATGCTGAATATTTCTATGACTAAGTAAATATGTTAGTATTAAATTCTTAAATTTCCAACATCAAGTTGTATATTCTACAAAATTAACAACTTTTAGTAAAAAATACTAACATTAAATTGATATGTATTTAAGATTAATGATTTTAATAAACATATTGGGGGGGGAGTTTTCATCACCAAAATTTTATAAGCACCCAAGAGAGGAAGTTTTCGTCCCATACATAAAAATATGAGTTTTTTATAAATTTCCTAAATATATATAATTAATTATGATATGATAATTTATAATCTACCTTCCAGTATTAATCATACCTTGAGAAAGAATCCAAATTTTATTGATAATAATGTTAATTATAAACAAAAAGCAATTAATTTATCATTGTTTTTTATATATAATTTGATAAAATATAATAATATACTTTGAGAATTTTTAATTATTAAAAGTTGTTTAGCACATGGTATTGTTAATTTAAATTTAAATTTATATGCTTCTAATATTTTATTTGCCAAAAAGTATTAAATTTAATGTTTGGGTCAAGAAACTCCACGTCCCCCACAAAAAAAATTATTAACTAAAAATTTATAATTATGTAATAATTTCATCTTTATATCCTCTAAAATATTAACAATAGTCATTAAAGACTTTGTATATTAAAAATATTTAAAATTAAACAAATTAAATACATAAATTTATATTTTAATCAAAATAAAAAATCATATTTATAAAAAATAAAGATTTAATTTTATTAAAAATACTTAATAAAAGATGTTAAAATAAAGTGAAATTAAATTAAAAATACTTACTTTATTATTTTAAAATTAGAAAAACTTTAATTATAAAGTGAAGATAACGATTTGAATATGAAAATTAGAAATTAATCAAGATTTATAGTGTAAGTTTGGTCTTCAGCTGCTTTTACTGTCTTAATTCCTCTCCATTTGCAGTATTTCCATCATCACATTTTTCATAGCTTGTACTTTTCAGAATCATGAAGACTATTCGCATCTGATACTTAGCATTCCTACTGTCAACGAGAACTACTTTTTAGGTGCTACTGCTGAAGCCGACGCCATAGCTAGCCTCAAAGCTGTCTTGCTGTAGTTGAGAGACTCCATTATGTTTAGTAGAAATTTAATCATTTTCAGAGATTTAATAAATTAAATTAGGGTAATTAAAACTTTTTAAGTTTTAATGTTTGAGACATTTAAATCATACTAATAGGTTTAATCTATATAGAATTTTTATTAGAGATGTTTTAATTAATTTTAGGCTTAAATATATTAATTCAAACTTGCCCTAATTTAATTCATTAAATCTCTGAAAATGATTAAATTTCTACTAAACATAATGGAGTCTCTCACTGAACAAGGATCTCCAGCAAGACAGCTTTGAGGCTAGCTATGGCGGCGGCTTCAGCAGCAGCACCTAAAAAGTAGTTCTCGTTGACAGTAGGAATACTAAGTATCAGATGCAAATAGTCTTCATGATTCTGAAAAGTACAAGCTATGAAAAATGTGATGATGAAAATACTGCAAATGGAGAGGAATTAAGACAGTAAAAGCAGCTGAAGACCAAACTTACACTATAAATCTTGATTAATTTCTAATTTTCATATTCAAATCGTTATCTTCACTTTAGCTCATAAATTCTTAAAAATATTTGCAATTGCAATATATGATTCTATCGACTCCTCAGGCGTCTTCCTGGGGTCATTGT
This sequence comes from Oxytricha trifallax, assembly GCA_000711775.1. Lineage (NCBI taxonomy): Eukaryota > Ciliophora > Spirotrichea > Sporadotrichida > Oxytrichidae > Oxytricha > Oxytricha trifallax. Next base: position 19,603 of record ARYC01019867.1, read on the forward strand.
CTTTCACCGTGATTGCCATCTATTGTTTTATCTCGCTGTCGTAGCGCCATTAGAAGTCAGTAGCATTTGTGTTTGAGATAAGGCGTTTGTCGCGTGAGACAAAGGAGTAGGGTATTGTGGGGTTATCCTAGAGCATTTTATAAGCGAGACTATAGAGATTTTATTCGATCGAGAGCAAGTCCTTCTCAAATTTCTAGGCCGCCCAGTTCTCTCCAACTATTTCACCTTCCTCTGAACCAACTTGTATTTGCAGATCGTCACCATCATTTATCATTTACTGCGTGAAGTGATCCAGCTTCGATCTTGGGCTGCCGAGGACCACCCAAGAATATGCAGCGCTAATGACTTCTCTATCCCATACCTGATCAAATATTTAATTATATAATTTATCTGGTAAAGGGTGTACTTTTATTTATTTTATCGTCTTAATATGCTTTTACAACTATTCTAACTTGATCTTCGTTTCTTGCATAATCTTTACCTAGTTTAATTGAATAGTCTCGAACCTAACCCTCTCTCGCTGAGTTATTTATAATCTTCAGCCTCCCTTTCTGTGTTATGTCAAACGAGGCGGTCTTTGCATGCATATATCTTTCTCTGTCTATTCTATTGCCAATAAGTTTTTCTGCTCTAGATTTCCTTGGAATTCTCTGTGGTATTGCTTGGTTATTGGTTCTTATTGCCTTTGTTGTGAGGATTGGTTCTCCAATCTTTTATGTAGCTTTTTCTACTGCTTTTAATTTTCATCCTGTTGCCACCTTACTTTATCACCCTTTCCTCCTTCATAAAACGGAACCATTCTCGTTTAAAAGCCTCTCTTTTGCTAACAGGAGGATTATCTCGACAAATTGAAAGCATTCCGATGTAATTCACGCCGTAGTACCATTATTTGAGTTATTCTCCATCAGGGGTAATCTTGATTGGCCCTTCCTCTGCTGAGTCAAGTAACAACTATTTGCTATTATCTTTTACCACAGCTGCTGCATGACACTGTTATTATTTTTTCACTACGCCATTCTCAAGGGTAAATTTATCACTAGAACTTGAATTATTAACTTGTTATACGGGTTATTGGTTTCCAAGAGATCCCACCACCTTAGTGTATATTTGCTTTCATATTATGAAGGATAACACCTGTGATTGCGTCAGTATAAACTGGGCTGTACCATTGATTAACTTTAGGGTCTTAGAATAAATATGGAAGATTCTTGTAGCAATATCCTTCCTCCCAAGGCATCTCCAACTTTCTTTTACTTGACATGTGTCCTTGAATCGTACAGGGTATGAAATGTTTAGGAGAATCGAATAATGGCCCAACATCAACCATGTTACTTGCTGTTATAAAATAGGTGAGGGTAGATTAATCTTGTTTACCAGGGTGCCAATATGCTTTCTTAAATAAATCCTGAGGCGGCATTTATTGAACTTCCCGTGTGTACAATTGAGTGGTCTTAAAATATTAGAGGATCTGCTTGTAAGCCCCTTAAACGAACTCTTCCCTGGTCTACTAAATCATCGAACCATACTTGATGTCTAGAAAACTGTCATAGTTGCTGGTCAACTTTTATTCTTATTCATGAGAGTAAATCAAAGAAAGGACATTCAAAATCTCTCATTTCTTGAATAATATTCAAAGATTTGGGCGGTACCTATCTCACCACCACACTTATTATATATAAATTTATTATTCAAAAAAGTCACGGACCTGATCAAATTTGGATTGAATATCAATAATAAATTAATTAAAATGATATTTGGCAACTCTTAAGATGAGTAAAATAAAAACTAAAATAGTTTTTATCATGAAATATACTTAATTTCAACTTGGATTTAAGAATAAAAGGAAGTCATTTTTCAGTGGATAAAATTATAAATATTATTTATATTTTCTTGAATGACCCAATAGGCTTTCTTTTGAAGATAAATCTGGATGAAAACCATTTTAAATATGTTAAATATACTTGATTGTACTCAGAGTAATCCAGATTCATCATCAAAAGAAAGCCTATTGGGTCATACAATGAAAATATAAATAATATTTTATAATTTTATCCATTGAAAAATGACTTCCTTTTATTCTTAAATCCAAGATGAAATTAAGTATATTTCATGATAAAAACTATTTTAGTTTTTATTTTACTCATCTTAAGAGTTGCCAAATATCATTTTTATTAATTTATTATTGATATTCTATCCAAATTTGATCAGGTCCATGACATTTTTGAATAATAAATTTATATATAATAAGTGTGGTGGTGAGATAGGTACAGCTTTGCTGCAGTTGGTATCAGCATCATCCTCTATAATAATTGCTGTAGGTCTGTTCTCATTCTACCCCTCTTCTAAAGCTTCGGTTATCTATTTCTTATTTAGCTTAATAACTGGAGTGAAAGAGCTTGTCTTAGCAGCTGCGGAGTTTGCGATTTTCTTACATTCATCAGTTCTGGTGTCACATTAAGCGACAATTATACCTTTCCTCAGTATTTTATGGCAGGCGGTGCATTTTTGTTAATAAACTTTCACATCCAACAGCTCACGTTTCTTGTCAATTAAAAAGTTGTTGCTTCATTTTTTGCCCATTCTCCATCTAAATTTTGGTCTGGTATCCAACTATCAAGCTTTGGGCCATACCCTTGCCATCTAACTAAATATTCAAACCCATTATCAGTCTTGCGTGCATCAAATATCTGACTTATGTCAAATTTTTCCTCTTCTTCCTTGGTCTCTCTATTATTTTAGCCATTGGAAGATTAAATTATTTATCTCCTTGAGTCGGTCATTGTAACTCTACTAAAACACAGGGGGGGAAGTTTCCTGCCCCCAACATTAAATTTTATATTTTTTGGCAATAAAAATATTAGAATCATATAAATTTCAATTTCAAATACCATTACCATGATCAAAATAACTTTTATTAATATATAATTTTCAAGATACATTATTATTCTTCATCAAATTCTGTATTTAAATCAATGCTAAAGTAATTGTTTTTTACTAATAATTAATGTGATTTTGATTAAAATGTGAAATTATTATCTAAATAGAAATGATATTTGATGCTAGATTAAAAAATAACTTTATCATAATTGATGATAAAGATTCTTTGATAATTATAAAAATTACATATATTTTATGTATGGGTCAGGAAACTTCCGAAGGGGGCAGGAAACTACCTTTTTGGGGCAGGAAATTTCCCCATTGAGTGCATATAAAATTTTGGGGCAGGAAACTTAAACCAAAGCACTAATAATTAAAATCAAATGCGTTTTATACTGAAAATATAATAGCATTCATTTCCTGAATATTTAAACTACTTTAAAGTGCTTGATTTTTAAATATTTAATTTGTTCCATATTAATTTAAACTTACCAGAATGATAGAAACCAAGCTAACTTTGCATATGCTAATCAAAATTTACCAATCTAAACACTATTCGACAGAGCAGCCAAGACTGAAATGACCCCTCATCTCCTGGACAACCAAGTTGTCTCAACACGGAAATATAGACTATTTAAGTTAATCCAATTATAAAATGTTTAATAAAATTGCTTAGAGTTTGCCTACTAGCTATGTCTCTATCACACGTTTTGCATACTCAGGTGTTTTAAAGCAGTTACTAGTGCTTTTTTAAATGCTGCTTCAAGCCAAGTCATGTTTATATTAGAGATCTAGAACCAGCTGCTGCATGTATTTTGATAACTATCTTCTAATAGAAAATAATTACCTCTGAAAAAAGTTACTTTCATGACACAGGGCACCTAGCTTCCTTTAGATCTCGCTGTGATGCAACGAAAGACCTGCTCCACTGGTGAGAGATCAAATTAGTAAGGCCCCAGAAATAGATAGGCAAGCCCATCTTCTTTACTGCCTCAAGTGCTGCGAGACTTTTATGGTAAGGCGCGTTGTCCACGATGATTAGGTAATTAGCGTACCACCAGGGGTTAAGCCTTCTAAGGTGAGTCATCATTAAGATCAAGAAATGAATAAATGTCGAGCTATTAGTGGTCCCATTATTCATCGTAAACAGCAATTATCCTTTGCTACATGCTGTAGCCGTAATATACACTTTACTCAATCTCCTGGAAGGAGTTGAGAAGGGGGTAGTTCCCGGCCAAGAGTAATGGCGATTGTCGGTGCTTTATTTCTATAGTCTCGTCCACATTAATTAGGATTTTGCTCAGACATAGGGCACGGATATACTAAGCCGTGGCTAGTTGTCGGGCTAGTTTCGAAATTGATGTATTGTGATTTGGCGTTATCTAATACACCTTATAATAGGTGAGGCCCAAGTCGCGTACTAAATATTTTATGATATGATACTTCGAGACCTGTATGCCGAGTTAATGCTTGAGCTCTTCCTGAATAAACTTAGTTGTGATTATAGCTCCTGATTCTCACACAATCCATGATATTTGTTATTTTGCTGTATCAGAGAGTTGGTTTAATTTGGTTGATTTTTTATTTTTCGTGGTCTGGCTTAAGGGTTACGATTTATTCCTCAGAACTTTCTTCAAAATTTTTTCATTGATGCCCAAGATATGTGCAATGCATATGGTTTAGTAGCCTTCAATATATAGGTTCAATATCTTGATATTTTAGCTCTCATTCTATGTCTTCATGTAGTCCGGTGTTTTGCACTTTAAAGCGAGTATCTGAGTTGCAGTGATTTTACTTTTCATTTAGTCTACTATCACGTTTCTTCAATTAAATTGGTCAAAAGGTTTTTAGGATATTGAATTAACCCCAAAAGATTATGGCGAACCTCCCTAAGTCGTGAATTATCGATACCGTCGTCTTCCAGTGCTAGCACGGTCAAGATATTCAAGAGTCGTTATGGCAAGGTCACTTATAGCAGATGACCCTATCATAGTGATGATTCCTGGTTGATTTTTAATTGCTCTTGCAACCATTGATTTGTAATCGATAAACTTGCAACTAATAGTATTATTAGCTTGATACTATGCTTAGAAAAACTTTTGCTTAGTCATACAAAGAAAGTGAGCGGAATGGGAGCTAAGAACCACTTAGTCGGGATTATTCAGGCGCCAGCTTATCAACTGAGTAATTTTATGAGTTGCCTCATTATCGAGGATTTACTTATGTGACTTATTTTGCAAGGTCCTTGAATCTTACATACCATTCTCTTATTCTTGTTAAAAATCCATTTAGAATAACTGCTATTATCAATTCGTTCGCCAGCTTTCTTAGTATTCCTGATTCAATTCAGGATTGAAATTAAAGCTTTTCATCATAGTCCGTAAGGTTTCCCTCTTGGCTCAACCGGAATACTCTATAGGGAATCCATTTTGGAGTAGAAAAACTTCTCAATGCTATAAAATATCCGAAACTTAGCACACCTCCACAAAACCCCGGGAATCCTGAGCCATTTTTAATCAATTTATGTAGACTATAAATTTGAGAATTTATTCATTTGATTAGATGAACTAATAGGCAATTAATTTACTATAGAGAAATATATATCTTCCTGTCCCAAGACTGCAAGGTCCACTTGCCCAGTCTCTAGTCAACCGATTCCTATTTCTTGAGTGAGATCCTTAAAGGCGATAAAAATGTAAGCTCTGTTTACTTCGTCATTGCCTTTATTAATATAGTTCATCTCACGAGATTCGGTAAAAATTTCTGCGATTCCTTAGCTCGAAGGTCTAACTGTGATGGACCAACTTAGTCTTGCCCAATAACACGAACAAGTGATAAACCACCTGCCCTCTCCCCGTGACTGGAAGAATATTGATAAAAAATGGATGGGAGACATTCTATACACCATCATCCGCGAGTAGCTGCAAGAATTAATTAACTAAGCAAGGCAAAAGAAGTTTTAAAGAAGGGAGGAAATTCATTCTTTAGATGTATAGCTTCGACCCGAGTTCGCGGAAGCTTTCAATCGGGTGTATGCTGGTTTCCTGTCAGTCTTTTAATTATGAATGAACAATTTTAGCTGGCAATGGCAGGGCTATTACCTTATTGAAGTCCAATACGAAGCGCCACCGCACCATCTATATGTGTGAAGAGACCAAACAGTAAGAAGAGCATTTGAGAGCCGACAGGAAGGTCTTCTTCCTGCAAGTGAAGCGCTGGAATACCGAATCACAGCATATGCAGCCTTAAGAGCTTAAATGCGCAGTTTGGCAGTTCTGAGCGACAACTTTGGCCAAAGACACAAACAAGAGAACCACCCACTCCAAAATTAGAGTTTAAATAAGTAATAGTTTAATATATGATATTATTGATAAAATTGATAATATTAGGAAATTTAAGAATTACAAATAAATAATTATAATATTAGTTATCATAACTGCCTCTATTAAGAAATACTCCTAATTCAAATTTGATTTATTTATAATTAACACAAAATTATATAATCAATTGATTTATTAATTATTAAAATTAACTGTGCAGATTGTGCAAAAATATATTAATAAAAACATAGGGTTTGGTTGTGTGCAAATATATTAATAATAAATAGACTAATATATATATTTAAAAATGGTCCTCTGCGGTAGCAGTAAGAGCTATTGTGTATGTATTAGTACCGCCTAATGAGTCAGTAGTTTCAAGCTCTATATCGTAAACAATAGTATTTTCGATCTCAAATTCTACACCGTTTTCTATGTAATCCTTAAATTCAAGAGTAAAGTGATTTGTTGACGCAGCTGGACCAGTGATGTATAACCATTGTTCATTTACGGTGATTACATCAATATCCTCTAGAGTTGGTTCTACACCTTCAACTGGACTTTTCTTGGTGACTGTTTTCATTGAGAGTGTAACTGTATCTTCTTCATAAGCATCAGCAGCGGTAATAGTCCATGAGTATGAATCATCTTTACGAACTGATTTGGTTTGGTCAGTTTCTTAATTTGCATTAGTGATTGATGGTTCCATATTATCGAATAAACTTACCGATACAGACATCATCTCTGCCGTAGTAGAATCTGCATGGGATTCTTCCAAACAAGTGGCACCATGAGCAACAGAGTCTCACTCTCTCTTATTGTCTACGGTGTCAGTACCCTCTCGAATTGAGACCATTTTTAAATATATATATTAGTCTAATTATTATTAATATATTAGCACACAGCCAAGCCCTATGTTTTTATTAATATATTTTTGCACAATCTACACAGTTAATTATAATAATTAATAAATCAATTGATTATTTAATTTTTTCACAACTATAAATAAATCAAATTTGAATTAGGAGTATTTCTTATTAGAGGCAGTTATGATAACTTATATTATAATTATTTATTTGTGATTCTAAAATTTCCTAATATTATCTATTTTAGCAATAGTAAGTCTTAAATACCCAAATGACACTTACTTTTATTTTACCTCTTTTGATTGAACATAAATAGAGTAGACCATAATGATACATTCTCGTGACTTTAAGTCATCTCCATTTTTTAAGGTATCAGCTGTAATTCAATGCGAAGTTTTTTATATTATGAAAGTATTCTTATTAAATCTTCTTTCGTCTTTAACATATTTTGGCTATCCCAATAAGCATAATGATTGATCTTTTACAATTAATCTCCGAGCGTAGCCACAGACTAATAGGATAATGAAAAGTGAGGAAAATTGTAAGTATAGAAGCAAGAAAAGAAGCTCTAATAAGTATTAAAAGTTATTTGGAATTAAAGTTTATGTGTGAGTGTGAACTAAAGGGAGCGAAGTGTATGTCTTATTAATTTGCAGTCATATTAATAGTTGATGACATATATCCATTTGATCAGTGCATGAACATAAATATCGCGCTTAGTTTTTTTTCTCAAATTTCCTGGATAGGCTTAAAATATAATAATGATTTCCAACCCTATTCTTATTTCATCATCCAAATATTCTTCAGAATGAGTAGGCTTTGGCAATGTCAGTTCGACACACTTTGGTCATTCCATTTAAAAGATTTCGTCGTCAGCAACAGCTTCTGCATTATCATAAAGTGTTCTTTTGTGAGCAAGTGAGGTCTTTAGTTTCGTTATTTCAGTAATCTTTAGCTGTTTACCTGGTTTTAATGAAGTGTTCTGAATTTCTATGCTATTATCATTCACAACATCCCTGCCGTTCTCATCTTCTAATAAGTAGGCTATAGAATTAAGCAACTGGTTTGAGTTGCTCTTGCCCATTATCATCGTAAAATTTGGATCCGCTTCCTTATTTTCCCATAGTTAGAGCTGCACTATTATAGGGGTAGAATCTGTAACCATGTTGCCGATTGTCTTAAAGTAGATGCTTTTACTGTTGTCTTCTTAATTACATACGAAAGGTGCTGCTCCATATGTTCCAAGACTACTTACTACAATGAAAGCATTCTTTTCATTGCTAGTAGTTGATTCCTGTTGATTATAGTTCTACTTTTTTAGTTTGTGAAATGTGAAGAGGGCGTTTTTAGTTATAGTCTCAAGGCTTAGAATGGGCACAGGGCACAAGGTTGTACTCTTCAATTTAAACTATGGTATGTTTTACGATCCGTTCTACTGCCATAAGGTTGTGTTTAAGTTGGTCATGTAGAGCAGCCCACTACAGCATGAATTAATTAGGACTCACTCGTTTCTATTTTTCTTGGCCTTAGAATCGTTAGGCAGTTTCACAAAGCATTCAAAATCCCAAAACCCCTTAGTGAGGTTTATAAGTGCTTTGATTTATAGGGTATAGATGGGGTTTTATTGGGGTTAGTAGAGAAATTAGGCCAATATGCAAAATGAAAAATAGAAATTATCGAAATTTAGGATCTATTTACGATGAGTAATATTTAGATTTACTATTTAAGCTTAGGTATAGTGCAAGTATTTATATAGACTAAGTCAAACCAGTGCTGAATTATATAGCTATATCAAGACTCCTACACAAGAATGCCTCAATTGTTAGGTATCTTTGCTTGTTAGCTGTTTAACATTATAACTCAGGCTCTTGATAACATCCTGCAAGAAAATAAAAGTTCTCACAGGTCCATATTGACTATCTCTGTGACTCTAAGACGTTAAAGTATTGGGCTCACTTTCCTCTTGACTTACGAGCTGCCATGATTCATCTCAAGTTTCCTGTCATGCGTATCTCTCTTCAGACTATAGCTAATATTTGTTGAAGAAATGGTATTACTTTCAAGAAAGTCAACAGAGTGAAGAGAGTAATTGATTTAGTGCCATTTTATAGTAATAATTTAAACTTTATTTATGATTTAATGCAAAGAGCTATTACTAATAATATAAAGTTCATGCAGGCTGATTAAGCTGTGTTTAAATTCAACACTTTCATTAATAAGTCCTGGTATAAAAAGTATGATAACATAGAAGTTTTGACTAAAATATGAAGGTTGTCACCCATGCAATCCCAGCAGGTATTAGCGAAGATCCAGGTCTAGAAGCTTACATCATTCATCATCGCTCTATTAAGCGTTAGCGAGAGTAGTATGTCAAGTTTTTGCATGGGCTCAGAAAGAAGTACAGCAGCTATGAAATCATATTATTTGTTGATAACTTATCAATCCATAAGACTAAGGAGTCTAAGAAAGCTTATGAAGAGAAAACCATAACTCTTGTATAGAACGTTCTTTATAGCCCATAATTTAATGGAATTGAATTTTACCGGAGTTAAATCTAGACTTAATACAAGAAGCTACTGCTGCATCATCAAATGCATGATATACCAATCGATACAGTAGACTTAATACAAAGTATTTGCAAGAGAGTGAATAAAGATAAGACTACAATATGAGCAAGGAAAGGAAGAATGAATGTTTATTAATAAGTTTTAGACTTAAATGAATGAAATAGCTCACATATTAAATGGACCCTTAAAAGGATGAGGCCTCTCTTTCTTTTATTCTTCTTAAGGCTTGACAGGTCTAAGTTTCTTGTCTTACTGCCATCTCCTGCATCTATGTTCATATCTTCTGGCTTTTAAACATCTTTGTAAAGTCTCTTGCTAACTTAATGAACTGTCTGCTGTTTTCTAACTCTATGAACCTTAGCATGCTCTTTCATAAGATATATACAAGTGCCAGATTTTCATGTAAATTTATTTGTCAAAGCTTACTTGAAAGATAAGGATCATTCTTAAGTTCCTCTAGTCAAGCTCAGCTTATTAGAATGCCTTGCTTCATCTAGTCTTCAGAGAGATAGAATATCGTTTTTATGAGCTTCTTCGATTATTTCTCTTAAATACCCCTCTTTTATTGTACCAAGAACGCCAAAGAAGAAGTTCCTCTCTGATAGTTTATTAGAGAGTTGTTTCTTGGTAGGAAGGTAAACTACCACTTCCTCATCTTACATGTCATCCTCATTAAGATTAGTGACTGAAATCTCAGGGTTGTTGGGAAAATCTATAAGTTTAATATCTTTATTTTAAAAAGCTTTCTTCTTATCACAAAGTATTGCCTTCAAGAATGAAATTTTGGTACCTTCCATCGTTAGAATTGGAAGAAATAAACCAACTGTATAATATGTAAATAGTCATCAAGTTATCTTACCATGTAAAGTTAGGTATCGATAGAGATCTTCCTTACTTCTGAATATTGATATCATTTCTTGAGCCTCGACTCTTTTCATTTGATCATTGAGTGATTCCATCTTTGTTCCTCTTCCTATTAATGAATTTCAAATTATAACTTATAGACTTCTGGATCCTATTGTTTAAAATCTTACTATTAAATATGGGCATCTTATAGGAGGTCAACCCTGCAAAGATACGTGGAGAAAGTTTGCAGAAGCTGTAACAAACTTCAGAGATTGAGCTCCATTTTTATCAATTTAGTTCCATTAAATTAGTACTAAATTTTTTAAAATTTGTTTAATACATGTACTAAATCCGTTTAAAATTAATCGGTACCATTTTAATAGTACCAAAACTTAATTAGTACCTAGTTTTAAACTAATGAGATTTAAATGGAAAAGTTACAAAATTGTTCAAAACCTAATTGGTACCATTGCCAACCCAATTTTATTCTTGGTTGGTTCCAAAATCAAATTTATTAAGGATGAAAGTAGAAAAATTATAGTTTTAAATTAAGCTTAGATATTATCTCTAACACCTTAAATTCAACCATAATTTTTATCGTATCAACTCCTATGCAGAGTTATTATAACCAGAAAGGTTATTAGACCTTAATATTGTAGGAATACATTTGATTTGGGAAAATAATTCATAATTAATTTATTAATAATTCAAAATCTTGGCAGTTAACTTTCTGGAAATCCTGACAATATGGTACTTGTTCGATAGAGAATTTAAAATTAGCTGGACTTTACTATTGCCGGTACCCTCTATCTCATCCCCAGAGTGAGATATACGAACTTTAATTTTTTATGATTTGTTTAGTTAATTTTGCTGCCAAAATTAAAGTTTGTTTATCTCGCTTCAGGGATAAGATAGAGAGGCACCGCCAATAGTATAGTCCAGCTAATTTTAAATTCTATATCGAACAAGTACCATATTGTCAGGGTTTCCAGAAAGTTAACAGCCAAGATTTTGAATTATTAATAAATTAATTATGAATTATTTTCCTAAATCAAATGTATTCCTACAATAATAGAAATTTAAATTTGAATTTAAACATGGCGGATAACTTAAATCGGACCGAAGTTTCTCTTGGAACAGGTTTATCATTGCTCAACTTTGGCTCCTCCAAGAAACCAGAGGTAATTTATATTGAAAAGGAGGTTGAGCTAAGAGCTCTAGAGTTTGAAGCTGAGGTCTTTAAATTTTAATTTTAAAACAAGAAGAAGAGTATATAAGAGTTTAAATATAAGTTGAATTGGTTGAGGAAGATAAAAAATAGCAACAAATTGAAAAAATAAAAACATTTTAATGAGAAGACTGCTAAAAGTCTTTCTCAGCTGAGTCTAGCTTGAAGAGGCACATCAAAGAGATTCACTCTAGTAGAGCTAAGATTTACTTTAAGCATGATAAAGAAGATGGTAGGTATTAGTGCACAACGTGCATGAAGTCTTATACTCACTCAACCAAAGTAAAGAGGCATATGCAAAAGGACCACTTAAATGAATTCATAATTAAAGATGAAGAAACTTAAAGCTTATACCTGCTAATAGAAAAATTAACTCTCTTGAGTCATAAAGAGAACAGGAGGAGATGCTCAAAAGGCAGAAGCGTTTTGAATCAATGAATCAGCCAGCAAATCGTATTCTTATAGCATGTCTTTAAGAGAGAGCTATGTATATACCTGTATTGAATGCAATTGATATTGAAAGCTGTATTGAAAATTACTTGCATTTTGATCTGACAAACAATGCTAAGCTTATAGTGGTTGATGAGTATGCTTACAAAGTATATATTTTCAAGTATCTCATTAAAAACGAGCAGCATCAAAAAGAATTCGCAAAAGAATACATAATACAGAGGGAGGCTTAGAAAAAATAGTTTAAGAACTTACTTACACATTATTGATTTATTCTTGGGGCATTAAGACTGAAAAAGTTTGAAATGACTTTAAGAGAGTATCTCTATCATAATAGATACCCAGATGATTTAAATGAGATACTGTCAGAAATGATTAAGGGTGTTTAAGAGCTCCATGAACTTGGGTATGTACATAGAGATTTGAAGCCTGAAAATTTTATGTTAAATTCTGTCCATTAGAAATTGTAGTCTTTGATTTCAATAGAGCGATAAGATAAGAAATAGTAACTTGGCTAAGGTGCTTGGCACACCAGGATACTTTCGAATAAGAGAGAAATGGACTAATGGCTCATATTAGTGGAATAATTGGGCAGTAGCTACCATAATCTTAGAGTGTGATATGGAAAGTATGTCTTATTTTGGAACAAAGCACGAGAAATAACCAATAAGTTTGGATTCTAAACATATATAACAGGAAGATGTCTGCGATGAAATAAAGAAGCTTATAGAGATGATAATAGTAAGAGATCCAGCTTATCCTAGATAATCATTGGAAGATATACATGAACAACTACAGAGAGCTAGATTCAAGAGGTACCACAAGGATAAGCAGAAAAAATTTGTTTGAATTAAGCAAACTAATATTCATTAAATTCATAAAAAACCTGCGTTTTCTCTACTAACCCCAATAAGACCCCAGCTATACCCTACAAATCAAGCACTTATAAACCTCATTAAGGGGATTCGGGGTTTTGATTCTTTCTTTGGGATAAATTATAATAAGAGGGGATCTATGAGTGGGGTGAGATCAACAAGCACACTCTAATCACGCCTTCAAGTTTCACCAATTGCTAGAGGAGGTTATGTTTCTTAGATTTCACCAAATCTCTACATTCTTCGAGGTACTTCAAAAATAGAGAAGTTAATTCGTTGGGCCATTATTTATGATAATAAGCCCATTTGCAATTGGTTTTAAGAGATTCCATAATAGCAAGTATTTTGGATTTTAGAGCGTTACTCTCCTGGATTATAGTAATAATTTATTTGGGGGGAAATTTCCTGCACGCTGTAATTTATTTATGTATAATTTAATAAATTTTACAATTAAATATAAAATTAAACATTTTTATAACCTATAAAATATTAAAAGTATATTTTTCATCATTGAATAGTTCAAGAAAATATAGCCAAGCATTATATAGGCATGGTAAAACAAGATGAATTCAATCAGAATTACAATAAAAATTGGATAAAATTTTTGGAATTACTAAAGTACAGTTATATAATGGTTAAGAGACAGATCCTATAAATATAGGATATTTTTATCTGAGTTTTTGGAAATGAAGAGAAATATTGACTATTAAATAATAAATTGAAGTACAATTTTAATAATGAAATTAGTCGTGATATTGGTTGATAGTTGTAATAAAGATTAATTGAAAAATTAAAAAAAGTGCACGAAACTTCCTTAAAATTTTTTTTTTATCATAACCGTTTCAGGACACTTTCCCCCTCATTTTTTTGTCGTAAAATGAGCAATCTATGGTTATTCGGTCCTCTTTAAATCTCCTTCTACTCTTCTCATTATTTTCAGCAAAGTCTTATATAATTGTCAATTATTGGGGTCGACAGCTTAAGGATTGAGCTAGTTAACTTTAATGCTAAAAATTGTAACTTGCTCTTTTGACTTTTTTTGTGAAAGTTATGGGATTTTCCTGCTAATCATTTTATTACTTTAAAGCTGTTTTGGGCTTTATCCTACCATAGGTCCGATATTTTGTCACAATATTATGAGTGATAAAATTAGTCCAACTTCTATTAAAGTTCCTATTAACCAGTTTAGTTTGCTAGATCTTCCTTTCATCTTTAACTATTAAACCCCATAGATCAATTAAGAATCGAGGATTGGAGTTAAGAAAAATTAGATTAAAAATTAATTATAATTGGCTAATAATATAAATTATTAGGCTAAAATCAGATATATTCACCATTATTGGATTATTTTATAGGGACAATTAATCGAGCCAATAGTTTTAATAATTAGCCCAAACATTATAATTATTCGCCAATAATAATTAAATCTTAATTTATTTGTACTTAACCCCAATCGTCGCTTCGTAATTGATCTATGGGGTTTTACTTACCATTCTTTTCTTTTTGAGAATCTGTTTGTCTCCAGTGTAACCTTGAAAAGAGAACTAACGAATTTTTAAAGTGACTCCTGTGGAGCTTTGTATAGCCGCTGAATGACTTCTATGACTCGACTCTAAACCTGCCCGATGAATTGTCGGCACTCGGATTTCAAAGCACAACTCGGCCTGTGCTTATAGAATCTGCCTTTTTAAATATGCGACTCCTTATGCTTATTTTGCAGCAAATGTGACCCTTTAAGTCCTCCTTGGAGAGGCATGACTCCCTTGTTCTAGAGATAGCATTCAATCCATAGGTTGCATAGTGTAACTAGTCTCTTAGGGCGTCCCTATCTTTGCACTCAGCCTCCTTAATCAGCCTAATGGTGAGATTGTAATACTTCTCAAAATGCAGATAGTTTTGGGATGGTTTTATATAATTTTATCGCAAGTCCCCATGTAGAGCTTCAGTCTTTTCAATCGTCTCTACTGACTATGGAAGTTATTTTATTGAGTAAATCGTTTGAACTAAATAGTAAATAATTGAATTGTTTAATTTATTCTTCTGTAATAATATCGTTTGTACTTTTCTTTTATGGCTGGCAATTTGATGATAATAAGAGGTATAAAGGAGCTGGCACTTCTTCAACCTATCTATCTGACTGCAAGCCAACATTGAAAGGTATAACTAAAACATCTTATCTTGGAGGGTATAGAGTATGTTTGTTTGATAGAGTGTTATTAATGTTGAGTTCATAATTAGAGTATCCATATTATTTTTCTAATCGCTGGAAAGCACTCATCGAGTGTGGTCATTCATCTTTAGATCTTCATTTGTTTTATCGTAGGCGTTATTCATTGATTTCTTGATCTTGACTCATGGGAAAAGCTCCCTCGCCATAATTCTAACGTTTATTTATACTTGCACGATATGGGAGTATATTGCCATGTTTTCTTCAATCAGAATGGCTTCCATAGTTTCTTTCATTTTGCTTGGTTGGTAGTGATTCTGATTCATCAGCTGCAGTAAGTTGTCTAATCTTTCTATAAATTTTTTGGCAGGCAGCTGACGAAGTGCTGGAGATTCGGATGTAAAGAGGGGAAGCAGGACCGAAGGGGAGAACTGTATAGAGGAGCACAATTGGCTCTTCTTCAATGAGAACATCTTATGATCTTCCAAAAGCATTAATGGAGTGAGGATGGAGTGAGAAATAAAATTTAATTTAGAGTAATAAATATTATTAAAGCATTTAAGATCTTAATTTTTCAGGTTTCTTTTTAAAATAGTAGTAGTAATAGTAGAATTAAAAAGATGCCTGGACTTAATTATAATAATAATAATGAATTTTAATTGAGAATAAATTTTAATTTAACAAACTCCGTTTTTAACAACTATAACATCTATAAATAAAGGTAAATAAATTAAAATATGACTCTTTCATTATAAAAAAAAATTATAATCTCTACCTAGTATGATAAAATATTTTTAAAAAAAGTAATTAAAATAAAAATAGCTGTATTTTTCAAAATAAAATAGAAATTGTTGTAAAGATATAATGATAAAAACTAAAAAAAGGAGCATATATTTAAAGGTTAATCCGTTTATTTACCAAAACTAATATATGAATTTTAATAAACCTCAAAAAAATAAATCCATTTTATAATAATATCTATAAATATAATAAATCTTATTGCCAAGATTAAACTTTACAAGCATGTAATTGCTTGAAAATGATCATTAAAATGAAAAGTGAATTTCTTATGTCAGCATGCATTTTTCCAACTAAATCTTATTTTATATAAATTTATAACAAGCCTATGCATCTGAAGTCGGACTTTATTTGTAGTATTTTTAAAGAAAGGTTTCAGCTGAGTATTTTTGGAGAATTTTTATTATTTAAATAAAACTCCATTAGTTAAATTTTGATGAAATATGGGTGATATATATATATATATATTTAGATTAATATTAAACACTATTTCCTATTAATTAACTTTTTTTATCAATTAAAATAAAACATTTAAATCTAAAAAAGAGAGATCTTTAATAATTTAAGAGGGCGGGAAAAATGCAGTTGAAAAAGTAAATCACCAGTGGAAGAAGGAAGCTACCTGTATACTCAGAAAACAGTGGGCAGGGCGACAAAGCCTTGTCCCAACAAAAATTGGAAAAATACTTTGAAAATTCAAAATCAAATTCGTAAAGTTCAACATTTCAAAACCTGAATGTTTAGTTACAACATAACAATTGGAAAAACATAAACAAATTTTCGATCAACGTTGACAATGACCGACAGCTTGAATTCTATCAACCAATGAGAGAAGCTGAAAGATGGGTTAGGAGAAATGAGAGGTTCGCAGAAAGATAGCGAACAAAAAGGAGAGAATAGATCATCAACAACAAAAGATAAGTAAATACTAAAACGATTGAACTAAGAATATGCCTACAAAACGTCAGAAGACTGAATGCGAAAATCAAACAAGACCAATTAATGAAGGACATAGAGGGCAAAAATCCCAATTTCATAGGGATAGTAGAAACCAGACTATAAAGACCTATTAGAATCAATAATAAGAATATAGCGCAAACAAAACTAGCAAGAAATGGAGGAGTTTTAGTTCTAAACAGTGGAAAATACTAAATGTAACAATAAAAACTCTAAAGTAATATATTACTTGGAACATCCTCAATGTGGGTGGTTAACCACTACATGTCATAACTGCTTATATCCCACCATACTTGAACGAAAAAAATAAAAAGAGTTGTAGAATAGGTTGGTATTCATGATTAAATCTTTGAAGTAAAAATGTCATAGACAAAGAATAATAGTGATGGGATATTTCAACTTTCACATAAAGACTTAGGAAAAAGATTCAACAAAGAAGGGTTAAAGAGTCTATCCCAAAAGGTGTGTAAACACACAAAAAGAGAAACTAGTTAGATTAAATCTATTCAAATGTAGAAACAATCAACTGGGAAACTTACTAACTTAGATTAACAGACCATAAACTAATCTAAGTAAAAATCAGAATTAAATTCTTAGAGGAGGACCTAAAACTAACTGAGAGGGAAAGAACTATTAGAATAACTGACATCATGAAGGAGTGTTGGAAAACATTTATAGAAGGAGGAAGAGAACTTACTTTTGAAGATCTAGACAACCCGATATAAAAATGCTTTGCGTATAAAATAGAAAAACAAGTAAGAGGGAAAAATTGGTACTAATAGCCACCGGAGTGGGTACTAAGGAATAACGGCACAAGCGAGGCGAATGTATTCCAAGAATTTAAAACTAAATGGAAAGAGGCTATAAACGATTTAGAACACTGCCTAGATAAGAAAGACTTAAAAGGATTCTTTTATATGGTGGTGAAACGATTAACAAATTGCTAAAAGGATTTTGAACCAATCAAAGGACTAACGATTAAAAATGAAAGAATTGAAGCAGGAGAAGTACTAGGAAAAAAGTCGTAGAGTTCTATAGCCAACTCTTTAAAGACAAAATAGAGCAATAATTAAAAATAGAAAATAAAAGAGACGTAGTAATGATAGACGAGCAAGAAGTATAGAAATTTTGTGAAACAAAAGACGTCTAACTAAGTATCTAAGAGTGCAATTTTAATAAACGATTTGACGAGATGGATTTGATGGAAAAATGCTGAGCAAGTCACTAAAGAAATGAGAATCAATCTGTCCAAAAATAACATAATGGCTAAACGAGAAACATATCCCACAATATATCAAAGAGGGAAGGTTGATTCTTTTAAGTTAGGACTATAAGGAATCATACCTAGAAGTTAGCAACACTAGACCAGTAGCAGTCAACTCACATTTAGGGAGAATACTAGAGAAAGCTATCATCAAAAAAGTTAAGGAAAATAAGAGTGAATTGCTACAAACTGGAAATTACCAAAACAGCTTTAAGGAAATTAAGAGCACTCACATCAATTTAAAAAAGCTCCTCGAACACATTAAAACATCCAGGAGGAAGATCAAGCAAAGAGAGACATACCTGCTAATTGACTTATAAAAAGTGTATGACTCAGTCTAGAAAGACAAACTAAGATTTATCCTTAGAAGGAGAGTTAATTGTCAAAAAGATGCTGAAGTGGTAAAACTAATCGAAATGCTCTACACGAATAACAGGATCATCTATGAAGAATAAGAGATAATCGTAGAACAAGGAGTAGCATTAGGAAGGAGACTTTCACCCATGTTGTTCAACATTTACCTTCAAGACGCCATATTCAGCCAGTAAAAATCAAAATCACTAATAAAGTAAGGCAAACTAATCACATTTGCTGATGACATATTAGTAAACTTTAAAGATCCTTAATAATTTAAGAGAGTGATAGAAAGCTTCAGAGAGATAGAAAAATCACATAATTTAAACTCAACATAAAGAAGACATTCTTCTTAAGCAATGCAAGAATCTTCGGAAGGGAACTTCAAATAGAAGGAAACAACAAGGTGGAGGAAGCAAAATACTTTGGGCTAAAAATATGTTTGAATACCCAGAACTATTTGAAGAATACATGGAATGAAATCAAGCAAAAAACTGAGTTTTTCCAGAAACTGACGAGCTCCAACAATCGTACTGTAAGCGATACAATAATGATGGCTCAGATAAGATAATTGATGATATATAAATACACCCTTTTAGTTGGAGTGCAATTTGTAAAAATTGAAGAAATAGAGAAGATGGAACTACAACTGAAAAGTATCGCGTTCAGAACCCCATGAGACATACCAAATAAAATACTGAGGAATGTCACCCAACTTTAAGAAACCAATACCAATGAGATATTAAGGGACTTGGTTCAGAAGAACTTGAAAAAGATTAATATTAATATTGAGCAGTTCATGAGACCTAAAGGTGAGAAAGAAGAGATTAAGATGAAAGGAAACTAGTTGCAAAAAAGGAAAAAAATATTTCTGACAAAAAACTTAATGGACACAATGATGCCATTAAGCCAAGGGAATACTATAATCAACTACGGAATGAGTCTTTACTGTAGTGTGCACAAGGTCCTGGTAGATTAAATCCATATGAAAAGATGTGAGTCAATAAACTCAGCTGGAGACCCCACAAGATTCTCGAAATTCTAAGAGAGAATAGACTATATGACTTGGGAAGCCACTGACAAATAGAAATCATAACAAATATGATATGGCTAGACTAAAGAATAAGACAACTAGAAACCCATGGTAACTATCAGCCAATTAAAAATCTTTTTAAAGTGGCATATGTCAAAAAGAAAGAGGAATAGTTTGATGTGTGAAATTAAGGACAAATTGATAAATGACTCGAATATCTAATTTTTGAGAGAATTAGAGTAATTCAAATTACCTTTAAGTATTTTATTACAACTACTAATTAAAATAAAACATACATTTAGAAGAATTGAACCTTCGACTGTATGAATTAAATCTAAATGTACTAATATGTTTACTTATGCTCTTTAATCTATTTTATTAATTAATAAAAATAATTTTTACAAAGTTCTCTCATATAATTCCATAATTTGGGTTTGATTACGATTATCGTTTGAGTAGTAGAAGAAATCTTTAAGATTTAAGAGAAATTTTATTATAGGAAATCCTCAAGAATAATAGAAAATTTTTAATAAAATTTTCATACTGATAGTAGTTCAAAAATTAAGTTATCAACAATAAAATCAAGAATTTATTGACTTATGGATAGAACGATATTAAAGTATATAACTAAAACTAAATCATGCTTGAGAAATAAATTATTTGAAATTTTTAGTAAATAAATGAAGTGAAATAAATCAAATGTTAGTCTAAGCAAATCCTAAAACTTAAATTATTAATATATTGGTAAATAAATTTATTAATTATTTTGGGGAGGTCAAAGACAGTACCACTCAATTTTTGAAATCCTAAGTCGGTACCACGTATAAAATTTTTTTTCACATTCAAAAAAATATTTTAAGTAATTTATAATATATTTAAAATCTCAGCTAAGGATTTATCAAGTTTTTTTCCTTCTCATTTTTACATGTCTTCTCTAAAGAGCCTCCATTATAAAAGTCATGCTTCATTATAAAAGTCATGCTAATTTTCATCGCTTACCGTGCTTTAAATATTTTTAATAAATGATTTATCCCTCAACTCTGCTACTATTTATTTTTTTTTTAATTTAGCCTTCATCATAAAGGATTTTTCCATGAGTATATAAACTATCGGCCACTTCATTATCTCCATTAAGAATTTATTCTTCATTTTAAAAGTGAAAAATTTTCATTTGTTTTGCTACATATTGTATTACATCTTAGAAAATTTTTCTAATTAATTTTTGATTAAGTTTGTAGTTAAACATGCTTAAATTATACTTTGTAAAAGCTGAACTTTATCAAATAGCAGAGTAATGAAAAACCAATTTAAAATTTGCTGTTAATGCTTGATAAATAAAAATATTTATTGAATTAATTAATTCCTCCTGCAAGTTCATTGGAATTGGTATAAAAGCTCATCAGGTATGTCCTTTCTTGATTTTAGTTTCATATTTAGATAACATTCAATGCATTACACATCCCTTTCAAGAATCCCAATATTTTAAAGTGCTTTAATAACATTTTTGATATCCTTAATTAATTGTTAACATAGATATTTAGATCAGCGGTATTTACAATATCTTAATGAATTAATTTTGTTACATTAAAATTCTTTATGTAATTAAATTAAAAAATATTAATAATATAAAAATTGATTAAATTAAGAATTTAAAATAAATTTAAATTTTATTGAATGTGAAGAAAAAAATTTTATATATGGAACCCACTTAGGATTTCAAAAATTGAATGGTACCGAATTAGACCTCCTCCCATTATCTTTATAAATCATTCTGATACAAATGATATTACTCTTTTAATTAAATTTTAATAATATCTTAAAACCATTCGATTACACTAGTTGCATTATGCTTACATAATGCAATACATACAATTATAATAAATACTTTAAAACAATTAGGCTATATCATCATCTATTTTATTTTTTTTACTATTGATAAATTATTTTTTTTCTTAAAATTTTTTAATATCTAAATGTATTAATCTTCTATTCTTAATTTAGAAGACGACTTTAAATTAATAATACATATTTATTATATTATTTTTTACAATAATTTTTAATAAATTAATTATGCCTGTTTCTAAATTACATCAAATTTTTTCTTAAACATATTTTAATAACTCTATATTTATTATTAATTTATTAATACTTAACAAATATTTAATTTATTTATTTAAATAATTGATTTATTTTATATTATTTCTATTTAACAAAATACTAATCCAATATTTAAACATATTATCATTATTTAATATATCAGCAATAAAAATTATATGATAAATAAAAGCTGATTTATTATTTCTTTGATAAATTAACTTAAGTAAAATTTATTTAATAAGTAAATTATTGAACTTTTATAATATCAAAAGATTATCAAGAAAAATAATTGATTTGTATAAACGATTTCTAAACCATGCATGGGTTGTCTCTGTGTAAAAATGTTAAATTACCATATATCATAATAATTCAAAATTTACTTAAATACTTACAATAAATATTATTAAATCAGTATGACAGTTGAATCCTTAGACCTCAATTTAACAATTCAAATAAATGCTTTCGCTAAGCAAGCTACACCCAAAGACCAAATTCAAACACTCAATTTTTCACTACATCAAATTTTATAAGCTTATTAAAAATTTAATGATCATATTAAATAGATACTAACAATTTAATTAATGCATAAACATTTATGAGTAATTCAACCTCAAATTTAATAGAAAAATAATACCTTCACACTTTCGACTGATCTATAAACCACATCTAAACCCTTAATTCTTCAAGAGCATAAATTTAATATCATCATTCATCAATAAATTAGTACTAAATTTGACTTATTTACACATTCAATTAGATAATTTAGTCATTTGATTAAATTTTACAAATGCTAAAATTTCTTCGGATAGTGCACTTCTTCTTACATTATTTTTTAAGTGATTTATATTGATTTACTACCATTAAAGCTTTTACTTATTTTCTTTACAATCAAGTTTTTAATTTTATAGTAACATGAACAATTATGAAGTACTTCTTGTAAAGTTTAAATAATAATTTTATGGTTATGGCTGTCTGTTATATCTCTTCATCAATTATAATAAATAGTATCTTTTAAAAATACCCTGACTTATATGAATATTGTTAAAATAGAATTGACTCGGGGAAATTGAAAAATAAAATATAGATTTAAATATAATTAATCATAACTGCCACTAATTAGAAAGGCTTATAGATCAAATTATGCTCAGGCTACTTCCCGTTATATTTGAAAAAGTGAAGCCGGGTGTCTCTGTATGTCTCCGTGATAGTATTTGCATTTTTTGAGTTGACCATGTATAAATCTCATTTATAGGGTAAAATACAAGGAGTTGACCAGTTAACCGCGATATTTGGTCAACTTCTAGAGGATTAATTTAATTAAATATAAATCTAATCTTAATTATAAATTTAATCTATGATTACTGGAGTTGACCAGTGACCGCGATATTTGGTCAACTAATTTAAATATGTATTGTAGGAATACATTCAAAATGGGAAAATTAATTTATATCGAATTTAATTTAATATAAAATCTTGGCAGTTAAAGTTGTCCAATTTAAACAATCTTGGGCTTATTCGATAGAGAATTCAAAATTAGCTGGACTTTATTATAGGGGGTACTATTTATCTCCTCCCTAGAGCTAGATAAATCGACTTGAATGTGAGGGTATAATTTATGAATTTAGTTGTGTTAAATTAAAGTGAAGTTATCTCGCTCCAGGGATGCGATAAAATAGTACCGCCAATAATAAAGTCAAGCTAATTTTGAATTCTCTATCGAATGAGCTCAAGATCGTTCAAATTGGCCAACTTTAACTGCTAAGATTTGATTTTATAATAAATTCGATTTAAATTATTTTTCCATTTTGAATGTATTCCATCAATAAATATTCAAATTAGTTAGAAAATGAAAAAATCTTAAACTATAAGTAAGATGCATTAGATATAGAGTATTACGGTAACTAAAAATCATTTCATTTTCGTTATTTCTCCTTTGCTGTTTCTTATTTGCCATCCATTTTTGCGCTCACTTCTCTGCTTATATCCCTGCTCTCCTATAATTGATAGTTAATGCTTTCTTCCTCTATCCGTGCTATGAAGTAATTTGCAAGGTCTACTGTATCGAATGGCATGTGGTTGCCTTAGCCTTTCTTCACATCACTTAGATCTATTAAGTAGTATCTGGCCTCGAAAGCCTCACATTAGTTCTTTCAAGTTTATCAAAAGGGAGAGTATCTATTGTGATTACGAATTCACTGTCCAAGTATTCTAGTTTACATCTCCGTATTTAACTTCTGTTGAACAGCCACCACCCTCTAACATTCTTTTCATCTTTGCGATTCTATCTTTGGCGAAGAAATGGTTGTCATTCATTTCGTCCATGAGTATTATCTGGGGCTGGAACTTCACTGGAATAACTTGGAGCTTAAAATAAGACTTTCCCTCCTAAAGCACATCACACACGAATATTTACCGGTATCTGCCTTCCCATATCGCCAAACGCAGGATTTCTCTTTAAGTTCTATATATTATCACAATAACTTGGTACAGCGCATCTACAGCTTCCCCATATCCCAATTGCTAGAACTGCTCAAAGGTTATTGTATCTCATAGAATCTTCTGATCAATGTCTCAAATTACAAATGTTTAAAGTGATTCTAGTATTGGTATTTTCTTCCTCTCCAGCAATCCTGATCCTACTAGCATCTTCATAGTCCCTCTTAAGTGGTGTTCAATCTCTTAAATTAGAACTAAATCATAGGGGTCTTGCAAATTTTTCTTAATGTAGTAGTTTAGGTTATTAATCTCACCTCTTTGATGAATTTCAGTGAACTCTACCAACATTCAATATTTGGTTTTTGATGGATATAAAGAAGACGATGCTCTTGAACTCTGAGATTGCGATGTTCTCTTCTGTTAATTGAAATTATCTTATTCTCCTGCTACAAGTTTGATATTAAGATTAGATTTGAAAACATCCAGCAGGTTTCTCTCTTCAGATTTATTACTTAATATTGAGGCGATCTAGGACTGTTGCACCTACACACTTAGCCTGCTTAAAGTAATCCTTATGGAGACCATTTGACGACTGAAAGCTTTTAATTTCAATAAAGTGCTTGCTATTTTCCTTATCTTAGTATACGCTCACAAATTCAATCTTGTTGTTTGAGTCTTTGATGCTTTGCATAACGGTGCTTGAAGTTTCAGTGCCGTATGGATATTGGCAAACGTAAAAGTAATTTTATCTACTATTACTCATTTGTACTGAAGAAGCAAATAAATGTAAGTACAGAGGTGCGCATACATTAAGTTCAAAATTTAATTATACATTCTATTTCACTAATTACATATTTAAATTAGTTGACCTAAAAAAGCCCTGGTCACTGGTCAACTCCAGTAATCATAGATTAAATTTATAATTAAGATTAGATTTATATTTAATTAAATTAATCCTCTAGAAGTTGACCAAATATCGCGGTCAGCTGGTCAACTCCAGTAATCATAGATTAAATTTATAATTAAGATTAGATTTATATTTAATTAAATTAATCCTCTAGAAGTTGACCAAATATCGCGGTCAGCTGGTCAACTCCAGTAATCATAGATTAAATTTATAATTAAGATTAGATTTATATTTAATTAAATTAATCCTCTAGAAGTTGACCAAATATCGCGGTCATCTGGTCAACTCCGTGTATTTTACCCTATAAATGAGATTTATACATGTTCAACTCACAGAATGCAAATACTATCACGGAGACATACAGAGACACCCGGCTAAACTTTTTGAAACATAACGGTAAGTAGCCTGAGCCTAATTTGATCTATAAGCCTTTCTAATTAGTGGCAGTTATGATTAATTATATTTAAATCTATATTTTTATTTTCAATTTCCACGAATCAATTCTATTTTAACAATAATAGTTTAAAATTGTTCATATGTTGTTGATTATATTTGCATTCATAAAAAACTTTTAGTTTGATCGTTTTTAAGTTTTGTCCTTCACTCTTATCACTTTTTTATACTTATATTTTATGGATTATATTCTTATTTTTTTACTTATTTTTTTTTTTACATTATATTAAATTGTTAATTCGTTTTTATATATGAATATCCAATATCTTCAAAATAATTAAATATTTTATTTATTGAGAGAGATCTGGAAGTTGATATTATTAAATTCTGAAAAAATTCAAATATTTATTAAATTTGTATGGTTAGTTTTATATTAATATATCTTATTTTTTGGGAGATTCTAGAAAACACCCTATTGTAAAGAAAGTATCAAATAATGTTAAGAAGATTAACATTTAATATATATAATTATGAATCAATTTCATTATGATAATTGTTATAATTTTACTATTATATTTTGATTATTTTTTTCATCAATTTCCAAATTAAGTATATACCTTTTAAATTATATTTTTCCTTAATTTATGTTTGGTAATATTGTATAGCAGATTTATATATGAAATAGGAAATTATTAAGAATGACACAATAAATTGAAAACAAATAAAAAATGTTTGATAATAATTTTTACACCAATTTTTTAAATTATCCCTTAAGAAATTGAAAAATACATAATTTATTTAATTATAATTAGTTATAAATAATCTTAACACCCTTAAATTAGTTATTGTCTATCTATCTTTATATTAAGTTCTATTATTTTAAATTTTCAACCAATGTGGTTTTGAAAGTTAATTAACAAAAGAAGTGGTTTAATTTATCATAATACTGGTGATAGAAGAAACGACATTTATGATGAGAACAAACATACTGAAAAATCAGAAATGGCCATGATTGTAGCATCTTCAATATTGTAGGAATACATTTGATTTGGAAATTAAATTCAAATTAATTAATTAAAATATTAAATTCGTGGCAGTTAACTTTGTCTTACCCTAGACAATATGGTACTTTTTTGAAAGAGAATTCAAAATTAGCTGGACTTTAATATTGGCAGTACCCCTCTATCACATCCCTGAAGTGAGATAATTCAACATTAATTTAGACATCAAATTCAACTAAACAAATCACCAAAAATTAAACTCACGTTTATCTCACTTCAGGGATGTGATAGAGGGGTACTGCCAATATTAAAGTCCAGCTAATTTTGAATTCTCTTTCAAAAAAGTACCATATTGTCTAGGGTAAGACAAAGTTAACTGCCACGAATTTAATATTTTAATTAATTAATTTGAATTTAATCTCCAAATCAAATGTGTTCCTAATAAAAGAAAGTACAAGAAGTAAAATTAGAGAAAATTGATGTGGCTGGTAAGGGTAATTCAATAAGAATAAATAATAAAAATGCCGTAGAAATAGAAACAAAATCTGAGCCAAAATAACTATTACAATTATTTGTTGTAAAGATTAGTTGTGGAGGAAGTTATTTTTAGTTAATCTTAAATCAATTACCACAACAATATCTTAGTTAGAAGTCATAGTACTTTGACCTAAGTATAATTGAAGTTATTAATTACTTTTTAAATTATTACAAATCATAAATTATCTCAGAAGTTTAAGGCAATTCATTCTTACAATAATATGTTAAACTATGAAAAGTTTATTAATGAGCTGGATTGATTTTGCATAAATGACATTTTTATTTAAGAATCTTAGGCTAAGTCAAGAAACCGTATGTAAAAAGGGCAGTAAACACCAGAGTTATATAGCAGTTCCATCGAAAATGAACAAATTATATCAAAAGATCTTCTGAAAATTATAAACATATAAATTATCTTCAAAAAAGAAACATTATAATTATAATTTGAATCTCATTACCTAGAATCTTTGTGTAGCTAAAGATATATAGATCAGAAACAATAATTTAAGTCCTTAAATTTTTATGAATCTTAAATTAATATCTCGAGTATACTTTTTCTTTCTATTGATTTCATAATTAATAGTTTGATATTTTTAGGAAAAAATAAATTGATAACAAAGATTTTTAATCAAATATAATCAAGCATATTTTATAAACGAAAAAAAAAATTCAAATTCAATTTTAATTGAGTATTTTTGGACTTTAAATAGTGATAAAAAAGGATAAAATCAATAATTAAAGTCCATCCTCAAAATCTTGAATGAGGTGGAAAAGGGTGTTCTTACTCTATCAATTTTTAAACCAGACAAGAACTATTTTTCAGTGATTTAGACTTTTCTAGTTACACGGTAAATTTATTGATACTTAAAACTCCTAGCAGAGGGATCTGCTTGAGAATCCAATATATAGAAATATGCAGAATGATTTCAAGGTTGATGAGTTTGTGTTGTTTTAATCTACAAATTTATTTTATTCTAAATTATACTAATTGTCATGGAATAGGCTTGAGAGATCGCAGAGCCGAATATGGTTTTAATACTTCGAGGACATCACAACAAATAGTAAGGTTATGATATTAGCTAATAAAATTAGTTTATAGTTGAGGGTTAATGATTTTTTTAGCAGGAAGGAGGACTATCAAAGGAATAAGGGAAATATATAATTTGAGAGATTAGTCATTGATAAAACTATGCGGTATTCTTTCTATTAAAAATATTTAAATGAGATGAATATTTATTGCTTAGTTATTATTGCTTATAATTTATTTCGCCATTAATTTAGATTTTGAATTTGAAGAGCAAAGTCTATAAGAAAAATAAAACATATTATTAGCATTTATTTGTTTAACATAAAAATTATCGAGATGGATGAGGATGAGGATGGTGCAGAAATAATAATATTTTTAAATTTATAACCTATAATATTATAACCCCAAACTCCAAAGATTTGCTGATTCAGGATTATACAATTTGGTGTATGAGTAAATATGGAATTATTCTTTTAAAAACTATGGGATTAATATTATTAGGCATCGAAAAATAAAATTTTTCAGACTAGAATTGTCTTGATTATAATAGCTGCTAATCTATTCCAAACTGGAAATAATGTATTTATGAATGAATATAGAACAATACAAATATAATCGCAATAAATATTAAACATCCTTTACTTATTATGCAGAAAAAGGTATTGGATAAATAAACATAGGCAGGAAAGCCATGATTTATAATTCTTGGATAAAACTCAAAGTACTGATGATTTATAATTGAAATCATTTTAAAGTAAATTATATTTTAATATCTAAATTTCATCATTTTTATAGTTTCCAAATTTATATCCTAACTAATTAGAAGATCCGATAGGCATCAATCGTATCAAGAACTGCATATTAAAAACTTCACATATATAGAGGATTAATATTTAAATTGCTAAAGATCTCAGCTATAAATGCATTCGGTATTTCGCAAATAGCTCATAAAAATCAAATCCTAGATATACTTTAGGAAACTAAAATAATTTTATAAACTAATGATTAGATTCTTATCAATAGATTTCTAATAATCGATCATGAATTTTTCAAAATCAAAAATAGTAATTAATAATTAAGATAACAGAAAAACATTAAAAATTTTAAGATTAAAAACTAATATGGGTTTTAGTTCAATAAATAACTTTCATAATCTCTCTATTTTTATAAGTTACTTGTGCATTTTTTGACATGCAAATGTATTAAATTTTAAACATAACTTTCATAACTGCTTTAAGTATTCATCTTCAAAAATTACCATATCTAGAAATTTGAGTGTTTTATGTGATTTTTATTTTAGCATTTCATTTGGGCGAAAGCATAAATGGCTTGAATTTCTAAATATTTTTCAATAGTTATAGACCTGTATTCTAAATTTTAAATGTAACTTATCATAAAGTCTTCGCTCGATAAGAAACTAATCAGAGAAATAAAATTAAATAAAATTAGATTAATAATTCAAATAACTAGATATATAACTTTTAGAAATATTTTCATTTAGACATTTCATTTTCTCCATTTTTTTAATTAAAGATGTGATTTAGTTATTTTATTTATTTTTATGGCAGGTATTTGTATTTTTAAGTTTATAATTTCCTATGTTTCCGTATTTTATCAATATTAAAATTAATTATGGTTATAAATAAATCTTAAAAGATATAAAATGTTTATTTTGATATTCCCAAATAATAGTTGAATTGATTTTCATAAATAAATTAGTAAAATTTCTGCACGTAATTAAAGTGTAATAAGATACCTATTTAAATATCTATTTAAAATTATTTATGAATTTGCTGCTTTTTATTTTTAATTATCTACATAATATATTTACCATTCTCTGTGATTTTAGAATATCAGTCTCTTCTCTTAGTCTTTCTATAAATACAAATTCATTTACATTTCTCATTATCAATATCATAAATCTTCTCTATAAAATCTTAAAAAATGGATTCATCTTTGGTTGGAACTACTTTTAATTTTTATTGAGTCTACAAGGTTTTCAGTTATTTAAAAACATCAATGCGAATAAGTTTCCTTAGTATGACGACCCTGAATATATGAGATGATTTATTAAAACTTCATAAAATTAAGCACTTAAAATACTTAAGCAATTGTAATTTGAGAAAGAATTATTAATGAAATCCTTTTTTGAGATAGTATAATAGTAGGTAATGCTGTTATATAATGCTTGAATGAATAGGGAAGGAACCTATATATTTCAGATTATGAAATATTAATTTTAAATCCTTGAATATACAAATAATAACTATTCTTCACACTTCTTAATACAATTATTATAATCCAGAAATAATATCTAGTTAATTTACATCTAATAAAATTCCAGTTTTATCAATCATTTAGTATTTACTGGCAAATTGCCTTCTATAATTATTGTTAAATTTACGGTAATTCTCATTTAAATAACTGAAAATTATTACTTTATTATGTATCGAAGTATCTTTTTTTAAGCATTTACATTTAGCATGAAGTTTCTCTTTTTTTCAAGATAGAGGCAGCAGTATTAGAACTTAAATAACATTAACTTCATTAAGTATTACCTTTAATCTTATTATTTTGCAAGGTCTTTAATTCTCTCTTTCAAGAATATTGCTGCTTGACCAATATATATTGTTATGGTTTTATGATTAAACAGTCTTTTCATAAAATTTTGAAATCCTACTTTATATAATGATGCTCTAAACATTTGACTAAACCTGCTATTTCAAGGACGTATTTATAATAGTTAATTGGTATTTTTTACTCTTTGTTTCTTCATTGAAGGATCCAATTTTGAAAAAAAGACCAATTAAATTACTTATATATCAAGTTGTGTATGATTAGCTCTACCACAAATGTATATATTTTTGGTGCCAAGTTTATTTATCTTTGATATAATTAAATCATGCAGAGTAATACCAGTAAAAACAAATGTCCTGATCATAAAATAATAAATTTAATAGAATTATTGCTCTGAATGGAAAGTCAAGATAATTTTTTCATTAAGAGTTATCAAAAAAAATTTAGACAACAAAATTATCTATTATTTTACTATAACTTTTCTTTTTAATTATAAATATCATTGATGACCACTAAGAATATTTATAAACTCTAATGTATTTTTTAAAGTGAAATAACTGAATATTCAAAGACTATTAAATGAACTATTTACATAATCACTAAAAGTTCTGTTGAAAACTAATTAATTAAAAATAATTATTTTTTAATATTCTTTATAATATTAATATGTCAGGCAGGTTTAGAGCAAGGTTTAAGAGTTTCATTAAAATATTTGTAGTTAATAATTTATTCATCAACAAATACATGTTTCTATATAGAGCACGAAGTTATTCATTGTCTTTATTGGTTGCCCTAATTATATAGCCGAGTTTTTGCACAATTTAGAGTGGATATTAAATGCTAGAGGGCAATTCGAAATTGTTTATAGGAATTTTAACAATAAATAAATAAATAATTATTGAAAACCATGGCTTCAATTATCTCTTTTAACAAGTTTAATAGTTAATATACATTAAAATACTTACAAGCTAAGTATAAAAATTGCTTAAAATTAGAAGGCTATTATTTAAGAAGCAATAAAAAAATTAAAAAATAAATTGTTGCTATTTGTAAAATTGCTGTTTAAACTTTCACTAACTTAACATTCGTACAATTTAATCGATTATCACCTTTGATTTAATCATTAACAATTTCTTAAATGTCTCGGAGATCATTAGCTATCTCTTAAATATATCATCAGAATCAGCTCACTCACCTATCAATAATTTTTTCAAATACTTCATATTTTGTTATTTCACGATACTTTTCATAATATCTTCATTCTCTCTTTGTCGTTGACATTTCTCTAGTAATTAATATTATTCATTTTTTCTGATAACTACACTTAATTTTAACTTTTTGTGTTAATTATTTATGCGTGAAAGTGAATTTGAATTTGGAGAGTAATAGTGAACAAAATATAATTAAAACTTGTTATGTCAGCACAGTATGCATCATTTTTTCATTTTATAACTTTGACTTACACAGTTTCAATTAAGTCCATTGACTATCAAAAGCTCCTCTTTTTCTGTTTTCATATAGAACAAATATATTTACCTCTCAATCGAAGGAAACCACCTCTTTACATTTAAACATTATGATTATCTCTGGTATACAACAACAAAATATAACAATAATTCTAGAAAATTGAGGTAAACTGGTGCATCTTGGCTATAGTTATTATAATTTAGTTAATAATAGTAATATTTTTAATTGTGATCTATGGACCCGTCCATTTGCATCATCATCGCTGATCTCTCGAAACCTTATTTTATCAAATTTTCTGTATCTTCTTATATTCCTAAATATGGAAATCACTCTAGTTACTATATACAAATTCTTCAGACTGCAATAAAATTTATTGAAATATTATATTAATTATTTCTATAATGATTTCTGTTGTCTAAAGCATTTATTAGCATGAGTTCATGTTTTCATCTTCCTACCCCCCATACTACCCCCATTAAATGTATTCGAAAATGAATATTTCAATTTTAATTTATTAAGTTTGTGCTATTTGCAATGCACAAGTATTTAAATTGTGTTATTCGCTCTATAATTACCAAAGTTAATTGCTTTCTGGTTGAAGATGAAGAAAGTATATCATCATAAATTTATTAAATTAATGATGTAGATTAATAAATATTATCAATAAAATGTTGTAATGGTAAAACTGAATTGGTATATATATATATATATAATTTTTGTAATATATTATAAGTTAAATATGGATTCATTACCTTCCTCTTCTCTTGATAAACAACATGTCTTATCAAATGTCGTAATTTTCTTATCTAGTTGTTTCTGATAATCCAATTATTCATGCCATTTATGATTGTGTATTACTCACCCTAATATCCCTTATTAAAATAAGTTGAGGTGGGGTGTAAGATTCATTTAGATTATCTTCTTTTTTTAAAAAAATAGATAAATTTCGTTTCCTACACTAATAATAATGTAATCAACAATTCTATTTCAAGATATTTCTAAAAATAATTTCATTGTTGAGGTGGTCTCTTGCAAATGTCAAATCTTTTGAGAGTTTTGGGGTTCTAATCCCTTATCGTATAACTCTTTTGTTTTTATCAAATCGTATGGTCTCTTATATATTATACTCGTAATTTCACATTATGCTTATAAGATATAATTATAAATTGAAACTCTAATTTTTAAATTATATATAGACAATATTTTATTAAATATTTAAATTTAGTAATTGGCATCGATTAAGAAATGAAGCCATTGAATTCTGTGTAATAACTCTTAAGTTTGTTAATATGCTTGTCAGTCTTTAGGATTTAAATAATAATAAAGCCACCAACGATTGGTACTTTACTAGTATCTTCATCTTCTTTAAAGACTAGTTGAAGAATACTCAAATCTTCAATGATAATTGACTCTTCCTCACCATCCTCAATTCCCATTTCAATAAGGTATTTGCCTTACTCAATCACTTCTTGCCCTACCCTCCTACTATTTTCTTTCAACTTTATAAAATACTTATTGTATTCATTGAAATGTAAATGATTTTCAACATTGTAAATTAATAGTAAATTAATAGTAAATTAGATCATTGGAACTACTTCTCTTCATCTCTTTTACTTTGCTCTTCTTCGTGTTTAGGTTTCTCCTCAAGTGCCATCTATTCCATCCTTGCCTCTGACAACAAAGACTATTTTTCAACTTATTTGTCTTCATTTCATTAAATGCTTATTAAGATATATATTTAAATATATATTCTATTGGTATCTTTTAGGAAATGAAACTCAAATTTCATTGTATGTTAGTCTAGGAGTTCAAAGAACTATGGGATAAATCTTCTACTGAGAATGATTTGGCAATGATATATCCGCAAATTCCAGCTCTGAGAGTTCAATTAATTCTCCAGCATTCCTAATATTTTTTGAATAAAATTAATTAAAATTTTATAAATTAATCAATTATATTAAAAAATGGAAAATGTCTGACCAGAAGGCGCAGTTTCATTCATTTAAAATGTAAGTTACAATAAATATACTTAACATTTAGTTTTTATAGGGGGTGCGCCAGGCAAGAGCAAAAGTAGGACTAGACCGAAGACTGACAGAGAAACTCAAAAACATAGAAAAAATTTATACTCATGCTGATGGTTAAAAATACGAAGGAAAATAGCAATATGGCAGGCGAAAATTAAGATATAAATTGTTCATTACTACAACTCATATTTGATTTTTTATAAATTAATGTTGTAATTCACTTTATTTTCTATAAAAATATCATGATTGCTAAAGATTATAGATGACATTATTTCGAGTACAGATGTACTAAAATATAGCACTATCAATTTAAGAAAATGATAACAAATATCATTTTTCAGTTTCTTTAAATTTAAATGGCTGAATTAAATAATTCTAGACATTTAAATGGTCCTACTTTTAGTAATAGATGATAGTTTAGCCATAAATATTACAAAATAAACTTAGCTTGTATATGTTTCTCTACACCTTAGATTCAAGCACTCATATTTCCATAGCAATTCTTATATTTTTATATGAAAATAACAATTAATCACTTGTATTCTGAAGATAAAGGGCATACATGAACTGTCAACTAAGCATTTCTTAGGCATAACTGTAAGAGCTTTGATGCTATCGTCAACTGCAAAGACAAAAACATCTTAATGAGAGTGAACTGCATTCTTTGGTTGACCTTTAATCACTCTACCTTAAAATAAAGCAACTGAATCAGTTTATCTCCATTATCTCATAAAAATATTAAATTAATTTTAGTTATTATCTTATATAGCTAATATCATATTGTTTTATTATCATTGTGTTGATATTGATATTGCAATATTTATATCTGGAGATTCTCCTTCTTCAACATTAACACCCTCTGTGAATTGAAACTTAAGACTGCTTGCTCCTTCGATTTAAATAACCACTAATCTCAAAGGCAATTATTTAATATTTATAATGTGTGTTTGGATTATATATTATTTTCATTTATTACTTATTCAACATTATTAGATATCTGTATTTTGTTGAAGTAAAGAGGACACCTGATTGTTTCAAAGACAAATCAGCATCACGTACTCGACACATTCGGCTTGCTCATTCGATGTGAGTACTCAACTGACTAACTTGATATAACCGAAGAAATTGATCTGCAATTCCATCCTAAAGTTAGTCTCTTCACTGTGCAGTAGTAGCTTAACTCCTCCTTGAGTTTTGCTTCTAAATTTTAAGATTTCTCAACGCGAATAATGATATAATAGCTTATTATAAAAGGAAATGATAAATTAATTGTAAGTGTAAGATTTTTAATTTTTAATTTTCAAACAAATTATGTATAGGTCTAGAGATAAAAGTTTATTTAATGGGGATATCTCATTGACCTCATTTATGAATAAGCAAAGTATTAATTTATAAATCAGTATCTTTGTACTTATTATTCTTTTTAATGGTTTTAGTTTGCATTTAACTCTAAAAATAGTATTATAATATGTTGATTAAATAATGTTTCATTTAGTATGAATATTTAATAATAATTACTAGTTGTTAATCGTTTTATTAATATGTTAATATTATGGTAATTGCTCTTCGATAACCATTATAATTTAAATTTATTATTTTATCAATTAATCTAATTTTATTAATTTATCTAATCTGAATAAAATTGGTATTAAAGCAATAATCAAATAGAATCTTGTTTGATAACATTTTTCTTTTCAACTTTATATTGATAACCACAAATCAATCATCAAATCATCTTAATTATTTATTTTAGTCGATAATGTTTAGGGTTTAAATGGGAATCTTGTTCGTATTGTAGTGATAATAATGAGTATTTAATGAAGATATTCCAATTAAATTAATTCAATTTAATTTTCTTTTCTGTATATCTTGAATATTGCATTCTATAAAGATACAAGCATATCATTATATGTTTATAGAGTATAGGAAGGAGCTTTTACTTTATCAACTAAACTATATTCTTTATCAATGCTGAAATTTTAATGTTTAATATGTTTCAAAACAAACTTATAGATTATTTATCGCTTCTTTCAAATATGGTACGCTTTTCCATATCATTATCAAATAATCAATATCATACCATTGATCCACTTCTCTAGAAATATCCTGGCGTATTAAATATTTATTCTTAGATATCTCTAATTTTAAGAACTTAGAAATTGATAATTACTTCATCTAAAAGGGAAGTGCCTAAGCAAAACATTTTAGGCTAAAATATTTATATGAACCCACTCAAATTAGCACAATTGCTTGCACCAATTTTCATACTTGACTGTAATTTTAGTCATCTGAGCATATTTTATGATGGAGATAGTCTATCTAAGTCGTTTCAAATTACTTTAGCCTTATTGCGATAAAACCATTGCCAAAATAAAATTATGTAATTTAAGCAAGTTTTGCAAAAATCTTTTCAAATCTCCATCTATTCATTTGCAAGCTCATTATACACTGTTTGTCCATAATATTAACTATAAGGAAACATTTAATATAATCATTTCTATCTCTTGATCTTTTCCTGCTACTCGTTATATATTTTAGTTTAACTCTTGTAAATTTTTTAGTCTTTAAATCTTTATTCAAGAACTCCTTTAATTGACACTATTGTATATGCTTATTTTATTTATAAAAGGAGTACGAATGATACTTTTAATGTATATAATGTACTAATATCAAAATTATTAATTTTATTATGCTTGAAATATAGCATAGCTTTACTTTGTATATAATTTTGAGATACTACTTAAAGCCGGACTTTATTGAGGGAAAAGTTTCAGCACTATAGGCATTCAAAGTATTTAAATTTTGGTTGCAGTCTTTATTTATTCTTCAATATCTTCAATACATAATTAATATTTAAACGACTAGCTCTGCTCTCTGCAATTTTAAAGCTAAATAAGAATACTTTTGCTTAAAATTTAAAAGCACTTAACTCAGCGTTTCTATCAATAAATAATAAATTTTTAGGCATATTAAATTAGCCAATTTTTAACTATTAACATTAAATGTCAAGGGAGACTTCTTTGCGATTTAAGCTAAGCCCAATGTTTAAATTTATATGTTGAAATATATATATAACTTATTTAGTCTTGTAACTCTAAATTGAGTATATACTCCTAAAATAATAGAAGTATATGGTGCATCAGAGATTACTGCAAAAATTAGAAGATTTATTTTTTAAAAAAAACTTGCCATTAACTTCAATATTTTTATCCACAACATTTAATTAATTGTCTCCTCTTATATAGTTTTATTAAAAATGTTCAGTCAATAACTAGTATTGATTTTTGGAAAAAAAATATTTTAGTTTCACTTAAATTTTAGGTATATAAATGGATTAATTGTTTTCATTGTAATCTCTCACTTCTTCAATATTATCGCAATTTCATTTAAATTAATATAATTTATTATAGTTGTGTATAAAAATATTTTACATCAAATTATAAACTCTAAAATGTTAGAATAAAATAAAATATTATTTTTTTTAATTATATTAAATGCCAAAGATTATTATCAAAATATATTAAAATTGTGGAAATCTATGAAATTAATCTTAAAATAAATTTATTTGATTAATTATAAAATAGCTATTTATGAAATATATATGCTTTTATAATCAATCAGTAATCTGGTAAAAGCATTTAATGCCATGTGCTACAAGAATAAATTCAAATTATAGAATATAATTTTTAATTAATTAAAGCCCATATAAAAAAATTAATCTTAATAAATTTAAACAGATTGACTATCACATATATTGAATATGAATTAATAACTTATTTGAAATAATTAAAAATATAGAATTTAATTAATTTGAACCATCAATGTAATTAGACTTTAATTATTACAATGATCTAATCTTCCAAATTTTAATAACTTAAGATTACCTACAGTCAGATGTTACTCTTCTTCTTAAGCAATCTAGTTGTTGCTGCTTATGTATTGCATTTAATTTTCCTGCACAATTTGTTTCTTTTGTTTTATCTTTCTTTTTTTCCTTGTCAGTATCTTTTGTCTAGGTACTTTGCAATAGTAAATTAAATCAGTAATGGGAAATTTCTATTCATTTAATTTAGTCTAATTTGTCAAGATACATCGTAGCTCTCTCCAAGAAAGTAAGGAAGCCAACTTAGTTAAAACTGTAAGTTTTTAGTTGACTTTGTAAAATAGAAGTCAGTTTATAGTGGTAGCTATTGAGGTAATTTAAATGCCAGTAGAGCATAAGCATGCTTGTTATCTATCACAAAGCCTTTGCCCACTAAAAATTCTGTAACTTTACCTATATAAGAATTTATCTCTTATAACTATTAATGCCTTATATCATCTATTAAAGCAATTTGAGGACATTTTTCTATGTCTGCTGCTTTGTTGCAAATAAATAACTTTTTAAACATGTACTTAGCCGTGATCTTTTCAATGTTTAAATGGCAAAAAATCAAGAAAATGTTCAAATTTAGATTGGTTTTCTTTAAGATATTTTCGAAAATACACACATCCGTATTTAAGTAAAGTCATTTTTGTCTAATATTATACTTAACTATTTTATTCTGACTTTTAAAGATAGTCCTAAAATATTTTGAAGAGTGAGATTTGATCTTTATTAAGGAGTTTATTATCATTTATGAGTCTGGAATGCTATCTAATTTTTAATTTTACGATATGTTTTAATGACTTGACTCATATTCATTTAAATAAATGCGATTGTATTTATTAGCTCACTTGCATTGTCCTTTTATGGTAAATATTATTTCTAATGGATATTCTTAAATTTATAAGATATTTACTAGAGTGAGATATAAACATGCCGAAAGATAATGAATGTTAAATAAAGTTACTTCTCTTTCAAAGATTAATAGTTATTATTTTATTTATCTATTAGCTCTTTATATAGAAATAGCAGTCATTTCATCATAAATGCCTTGAGAAGTCAGCACTTAGCATCTACTATAGTCTTTTGTTATTAAATCGTTCAAGACAAATGCATTTGTAATCATATCTAAATGCTTAAGCAAGAAATAATATTTTTGCTATACTCAATGGAATATATCTAAATTCAATCAATAATTATATGATTTATTATTAAGTCATAATCTAATTATTGAGAAGCCAAGTTGTCTTAAAATATATAAAAATTTATGATTATTTAAGTAAAACTTTAATTTATATTTTCATCTTGATAAGTGGTCATGTCTTTTGAGAAAAAATGAGGGTCTCTAATAAGTATATTGATTAATTAAGCCTATCAATATATATATTGCTTCAATTCAGTTATTGAATTCAAAACAAATCTATTGCTCGTTTAAACACTTGAACAGTTATTGTAACTAATTAATAGACTTTTATAAATTAATTATTATATTGTATAATTTAGATATAAAACTAAATTCATGAAAACATTTAGTTAGAATTATATTTTCTAGATTACTGATTGATATTTAAAGAATCACGAAATATTTAAAACAATTGATGCAGTTAAAAATTTATGAAAAAGTAGATGAAACTTTCTAAGCAATATAGTTATAATCATGACATTTACCTCTAAAGTATCAAACAAACAATTAAAGAAAAACAAATGAACTTTGCATTAATGGTTCAGCAACAAAAAATAATATTTATTATTTTTAAACCATTATCAATAAAAAGAATTATAAAAGACTGAAGTGATTTTAGGATTTTAGATCCTATTTTCAATATGATATCTATCAAGCTAAATCTTAGACTATATTAGAGAAAAGCATAATTTTTCTTTAATTGTGTAACATATGACTTAAATATGTAGCACTTACGATCAAACAATATTAAGTCTATTTTGCTCATCAAGTGAATTCATCCTAATACATACAATTTTTAAAACTTTTTACAATAAAATATATATATAAAAAATTTAATTAATTAACAGGTAGTTTTTGCCATAAAATTAAAAATAGACTCTCAAAGCATTATTCAAATATTTTCAATTAATTATTTCTCTAAAGTTATTTTTAGCATATCTCACTAATAAACCTTTTGTTAACTTTTAACTCTTATTTATATTATTTCAAGTTTTATTTTTATTTGAATATGAATTATCAATAAAATACAATAGCTTAAGAATAATGAGAAATAAATAAATTGCCATTATATATATTTCATAAGTTGATTTTAATCTTAGAGTAAAAAACCTGAAATAGTTATTTGCATTTTTATGAATATAAGTTGAGATATAAACTTAGTGATTAAAATTGCATAAATTGTTTTTTTTTAATTTTTAATTTTGAAATTTAATTTTTATAATGAAAAGGGCATATATAATATGACTAATTAAAAATATAAATAGTTATAAATTTGATTATGAAAACATTAAGTATTAATTAACTTATCGCAGTTATTGAATCAATAATGAAAAGTAAGAAAAAATGTGAGTTAATTACTTGAATTTAGAGTAAATAGATATAACCATAATATAATAGAATAATGAAGCTTTAAGAGCTATTCGACTTCGCTTTCACAAAGTAGAAACTCTTCTACATTTTACACATCCTAACCTATTTATACAATAATTTCAAGTCAACGATCTCCAAACAACCATACTCAAGCTTATCATAGTTTATATTGATTTATAAATTTTGGGGAGGGTGGAGTTTCCTGGCAAGTAAATTTTATTATACATAATCTCATGATTTTTCATAATATTATATATAAATCAATTTTTTTAATTTTCTAATTCTTTCGGGGATATATTAAACATTTTTTAAGATCTTCAAAAATATAATTTCAATTAGTTTACTATGAATAACGTTATATAAATATAAATTGGAAACTTAGAAGAAATTATTCATATTTACCATAAATTAAATGCATTTGAAGAGGAAAATTAATGTTTAAAGAGATAAATATTAAAAAGCTCAGCAGAAATAGACTAATTTATCTTCAATCTAATGTAATTTAAATTATTAAAAGTTATTCATATTAGTTAGAAATAATAACCAACTAAAATAAAATGTTGCAAAAAATAAAACAAAATTTACTTGCTAGGAAACTTCCCTAAAAATCATTTTATCACAATTTTTGTATTTTTCAGAAAATGAGAAAATTAGGAAAATCTTTTCTTAAAAGTATATTACATAAAATTGTTGAATATTTAATTTAAAAAATGGCTAATGCGATTTCGCTATCAAAAAGTAAAAAATTTTCGACATTACACACACCTTAAAAGTAACATCTAACCTATTTAAATTGGAATTTCAAATCAATACTCTCTCAACAACCATACTCAAGCATATTCATGTCTATAATCATTTTTAAATAATCCTACTTTAAGGACTAATGATTAGGAGATGTTTTCATTATAATAATCAGAATGCGCATGAGAAAACTTTTCAAATGCTCAAAAGTGTAGAATCCTCCAAACCAATGGAAATATTAAAATATTAAAGACTTATATTAATAGACCAACCATAAACCCTTTAGTATTAAATCTACTTTTTAAAAAAGATAATTATCATTTATTTGCCTTACTAACTTAGAATCTTGTTAAACCATTAAGAGATATTAATCATTCGACTAAAGGAAACAAAAGATACATATACTTTTAACAACTCCCCACTTCACTCAGAGTCACACAAAACCCCAAAACCCTTTCAGTAGTTTGATTGAGTTTTTGATTGATAAAAGGTTTCAATAAACGCTTGCTTTATTAGGGTTTTATTAGTGTTTATGTAGGGGATTAGGGTTTAAATAACAGTAATTTAAGCGAGTGTATGCGAGGTTTGGGATCAGTTTATAACAGTGAGTATATAGATTTACTATTTATGTTGCATTATGGTTGAGATGAGTATAATGAAAAACTCAAACCTATATTTAATTATACATCAATAGCAAGGCTGCTCCATAAATCAGCTGCTACTGTTAGGTCTCACTGTCTATTAGCATTGAATTTGAGAGAGAGTAACTTAATTCTAACCCAAAAAGACCTTTGAAATTTAAGCAGCATCATATTTATTATCTTGTCAATGATTAGATTTTGAAATATTGGGCTCATTTTTTCTC
The DNA here is from genome assembly GCA_000711775.1 of Oxytricha trifallax. Classification (NCBI taxonomy): domain Eukaryota; phylum Ciliophora; class Spirotrichea; order Sporadotrichida; family Oxytrichidae; genus Oxytricha; species Oxytricha trifallax. The sequence continues at coordinate 61,696 of ARYC01019867.1, forward strand.
GCCTAGAGAGCTGTGATGTTTCATCGCCAATTTTCTGAGCTTCAAATCTCTGCTTATTAATAGCCAACATCTATAAAAAGAATGAAATCACTTACAAGACAGTCAATCGCATTAAGAGAGTGATTGACTTTAATGTTCCATTTTATAAGACAAATTTAAATTATATATTAGATTAAATGCGAAGGTCTTAAGAGCATATTATTAAGTTTATACACGCTGATGAAGGTGTATTTACATTCAATACATTTATATCAAGGTCTTGGTACAAGAGGTATAGTAATATTGAAGTGTAGGATCATAAGGTTAAGATTTAAACTCATGCTATTCTTGGTGAAATCAGTGAAGGTAAAGGACTTTAGACTTATGTTATTCACCTTCGCTCAATTAAGTCTGAACAATACATATAGTTCTTTTAGTAACTCAGAGATAAGTATGCTGACGAAGAATTTATTCTGTTTGTAGATAATTTATCAGTGCAAAAAACTAAAGACTCTAGGAAAGAATATGAAAGGCTCAACATAACACCTGTATTTAATGTTCCTTACACCCTCAATTTAATTTAATTTAGTTGTATTGGGGCCTATTTAAAGGTCACTACAAGAATCTTCTACTATACCACTTAATGCATGACTTAAAGATAGTTACAGTAGACTTTAGAGAGTGCTGCTAAGAGAGTCAGCGATGAAAAAGCTAAGGTGTGTGCAAGAGAAGAGAGATTTTGTTTTTATAAATAAGTTTTAGATTTAAACGAATGAAAATCTTCACATATTAAATTTGCCCGTAAAGGGATTTGGCTTCTCTTTCTTTTCTTCCACTTAAGGCTTGCTTGGGCCCATATTTCTTCTATTAGTGCCAGCCCCTGCATCTATGTTCATCTCGTCTGGCTTTTAGAAATCTTTGAAGAGCCTCTTACTCAATTCATGCTTTACTTGAGACTTTCTCTCTCTGTTTATTTGCTGCGCTCTTTCATCAAGTATATAGCAGTACCAGGTTTTTCTATAAAGTTAGAAGACTAAGCTTTTGAGATGAAAGGATGCTTTTAAAGTTCCTACAGCCAGGTGTAACTTATTTTAATACCTTGCTTCTCTTTTTCTTCAGGAGAGATGCTGTAGCGTTTCTTATGAGCTTCTTAAATAACTTCATTTAAGTACTCAGGTTTCAGAGTTGCAAGAACACCAAAGAAGAAGTTTCTCTCTGACAACTTATTAGAGAGCTGTAGCTTTGATGGAAGGTAGAGCTACGTCCCGATCACTCATAGCATCGTCATATAGGTTTGTCACTGATATTTCAGGGTAGTTAGGTATCTCTATCATCCTAATTTCATTAGACTTAAAAGCTTTTTTCTTCACTCAGTAAGGCTTTTAAGAATGAGATTTTAGTTCCCTCCTAAGTCGGCAAGAACAATCCAACTATAATGGATTTATTAATTTTCTTAAGAACTTACCTTGCTATACCAAATATCTATAAAGGTCCTCTTTACTTCGAAATTTTCCTATTAAATCTTGAGATTAAATTCTCTTCATTGCTCATTCATAGACTCCATCTTGCTCCCTCTTTCTAGAAATGTTAATGAAATTTAAAATTATGGATATCCATTCTAAGTTTATTAAAATCTTACTAATAAATAGGGATGACCTACTGGAGATCAACCTTGAAAAGATATGAGGAGAAGCATTGAAAAACTTTCTCCAAGTTTCACAGATTGATTTCCATTAAATTGCTCCTAATAATGTTTAATTATTTTAGAGGTCCTCCAAATTAAGTTCAATCTTGATTTGGAGGACCTCCTAGAGAAACAAAACTTCTTTAGGAGCTTATAATTTAGTAAAAAGTAAAATATTCACATAAAATATCTCAACTTACAGTCTTCTATGATCCTTTATTTTCTTGATTCTCTGCAAAGAATTTTTCAAAGCGTCTTAGACTCTATTATTATAGTATTCTTTGCTTAGCATTATTATTATTATAATAAAATATATCAGCAAACTAAAATGAGCGTTAACCTCTTAAGAAGAGCGGCATTACTTGGACCAAGTCAATAAAAATTACCATTCCAGTAACCCAAAAATAGAGACTAGAGATGCTTGTACTCAGTGAGAGCCTACTTATGAAATTTTTACTCGTCTAGCTTAGAGGTATCAATCTAAGGTCAAAATGAAATTACAATAGAGAAAGAACAAAAGCATTATAGGAGGTAAAATAACCCTCCATTGATCATTAAATTTTACCAGATAAAGTGGAGTATTATTGCAAAGACTGCAATAAAAGTTTCCTCTATAAGTCAACCTATAAGAGACATAAAAGAGACATACATAATGACATCCCTAGATTATATCTCAAGCATCAGAAGAAGGATGGGAAGTATATCTGTGAGTTCTGTGAGAAGCCCTACTCTCATACAAGAGACCTTAAAGTTCATTTAAAGAAAAAGCACAACTAAAGCTTTGTATTTATTGATGAGTTGAGAGATGAAAGATTCCTATAAAAAAGAAGATTAAGAAATCCAGTAGAGTCTTTGAGGGTCGAGGTTCAAAAGTAAGTCAAAATGAAGAAGGCAGTTAAGAACTTTTTAGTCTCAGATATCAATAAAATTATGGTTAAAATTGAGGCAATAAAGATACCTATCTTAATTATTATCGACATAGAATCTTGCCTTGAAAGCTACCTCACTCTTGAGGATAAAATAGAGAAAAGAGTCATCACTGATGACTAATATGCCTACAAAATTTACCCATTCAATTACTTCCTTGCTGATGATAAATTCTAGTTGGAATTCGCAAATGAATATTATGCTCTTTAATAGGCAATGTTAAAAGAGTGTAGGCATATAATTTAGCTTGACGCCATTTTTCTTGGAAGAGACCATATAGCTTTCAGACTTCCCCTGCTTGAAATGACTTACAGAGAGTTCTTATCTAACAATAGGTGCCAAAGATAAATTGGCTAGATGGTAGAAGGAATAGAAGAGCTACACGAACTTGGTTATGTTCACAAAGACTTAAAGCCAGAAAGTATAATGCTGGATTTTCAACCTCTAAGAGTTTACATTATCGATTTCAATAGAGCTCAGAGAGTGCAATCCTCTGCTTTAGGAACTGTATTAGGCACTCCAGGATATTTCCCAGAGAGAGAAGATTGGAGAGACGGAGATACTGCATGGGATATATGGGCTCTAGCAGTAATAATAATAGAGAGTGATATGCCAAGAAATGATTACTTTACAAGCAATAGTGAAAGAGATTCTAAGTAAAGAATCAAGCAATTTTTAGATAAATAAAGATAAGTGGAGGCCTGAGAGAGCTAGCTTAAAAAACTATTATCAAGCCAATGAATGAAAATCAAGCTTCAATTGAGACAATCAGACAACACCTTAGAAAGATAAAATTCAAAGAACTCCCACACGACACTAAGCTAATTTTTGTGTGAAATATTTAAAAAACCTCCTTCATATACTCGCTTAAATTACTTATATTTAAACCCTAATCCCCTACATAAACCCTAATAAAGCATTCGCTTTTTTTTACCTTTTATCAATAAAAAACTCAATCAAATTACTGAAAGGATTTTGGGGTTTTGAATGCTAAACCCTTTATTTTTAAGTCACACATACAGAACTAATTCTTAAACAACATAATTATCATTTATTTGCCTTTCTAACTTAGAATCATATTAAACCATTAAGAGATATGAATCATTTGACTAAAGTTAATAAAAGAAGAATCAAATATTTAGAAATTTTAATTTTCCCAGAGACCACCTCTAAACTCTTTGGTATTAATTCGCACATACAACACTAATATTTTTAGAACTTAGTATTCATTTATTATGCTACATATATACAATCTTATAAAACCATTAAGTAATATATATCATTCTTATTAAGATTACATAATATTAAATTTTTTCATCTCAACTACATGCATTGACAACTGTTTTACACTTAATTATTTAAATTTATTTACATCTCTTATTAACATATACATTTATTTATCATTATAATACATAATACATTTATTAATTTGCTCTTATTTTTATTTTCATGTTTTGATCATTATTCCTAGATGAAGAAATTACAATTTTTTATTATATATATATATGAGTTATTTCAAATTATTCTTAATTAATATATTGAATCCTATGTATTCTAGATTCCTTATTGATAATGATTTTTATAATTTGGTCAAATTCATTGAAAAATCGAAATATTGAATATTCAGACAAATACACAACCCTAATATTTATATATAGTTTATAATCAAATTTTATAAATTAAATTATTTTATGATTTAAATGGTTTGGTTGAGATGACTTCATTAGTTGAAGCTGAAGATGTGTGGACTTTTAGTTCAATACTACATTTTGTGCTGGTTTATTCCCCGATTAGAAGACATGCATAAATGCTGTCAAAATTTTAAGTCTATTTATTTGTGGAGTTAGTCACGATATTTTATTTTTTGCGAGTCACTCCGCTTTTATTATTTTATTTATATATGTCTTCTTCTTTTTATTGATTATTTTTTCACATATATAACTTGCGGTTTATACTAAAACTTATTACAATATTTATATTTCCCATTTGTTTATAGTATCATATAGAGATTTTAAGGTTGTTACTTTTAATAGTAACATAATATATTCCTAAATAAACTATGTTTTATAGTATAAACCGCAAGTTATATATGTGAAAAAATAATCAATAAAAAGAAGAAGACATATATAAATAAAATAATAAAAGCGGAGTGACTCGCAAAAATAAAATATCGTGACTAACTCCACAAATAAATAGACTTAAAATTTTGACAGCATTTATGCATGTCTTCTAATCGGGGAATAAACCAGCACAAAATGTAGTATTGAACTAAAAGTCCACACATCTTCAGCTTCAACTAATGAAGTCCATCTCAACCAAACCATTTAAATCATCGAATAATTTAATTTACAAATTTTATTATAAACTATATATATATATTAGGGTTGTGTATTTTTCTCAATATTATATATTTTGATTTTTCAATGAATTCGACCTAAATCATATAAATATAAGTTTTATAATCACAATTAAAATCTAATGAATTTATCAATTTTTTCTAAAAACAATTAATCATTATATATATAGTTTATTTTTATGTTATATCTATGCAATAATTAATTTATAAGGGGGGAAGGGGAAGTTTCCTGCCCCAAAATTTTATATACACCCAAGGGGTAAGTTCCCTTCTCCAAAAATAAGTTTCCTGCCCCATACATTAAATATGTAATTTTTTATAAATTTTATAAATTTTTATCATCAATTATTATTTAGTTATTTATAAGTAAGCATAAAATATCATTTCTACCTTGATATTGAATTCAAATTTTAAAAAGACTCCATTAATTATTAGTAAAAAACAAACAATTTAGCATTGTTTTTAATATATAATTTGACAAAGAATAATAATATACCTTGAAAATTATATATTAATTTAAGTTGTTAAGTGTAAGGTAATGGAAATTGAAATTTATAAGTTTGTTATATTTTATTGCCAAAATATATCAAATTTAAAGTTGGGAGCAGGAAATTTCCTCCCTCCTATTATAATATTTATTGTTGCTATAATTTCACTTAGTATAATGCTTATAATTTTAAGAAATTTTATTGAGTTGTACTTAGAAAATTTACACTTTTAAGAATTAAATGATATTAAATAATATTGAGATTTAATATTAATATTTGTAAAATAGAATTGAAATGTGAAAATTGCAGAAATAAATCAAAAGTCATATTTCTAATATATATAACTGCCACTGATTACAAAGCCTTACAGATTAAATTTGATTCACTATACTTAAAGTTAGAATTGGTATCATAGAAAAGTATCTGTGGCTTAAACGGGTAAAAAAGATCTTAAAAACAATTTTTGACACTGAAACTTAAGAAAACTCCCTTGTTTTTATTATAGGGCGATTTGACATATTTGACGCTTTTGACACCGGATTTTTGTCATATTCTTTATTTATTTTATTATTATTTATTTAATCGAATAAATATAATTAATTTACTAAAGATTTGACAGATTTTACACTTTTGACACATTTTACACCTGTCAATCTATTAATATTAATATAGTATATTCAAAATGGGGAAAATGCAATTTTAAAATATAAATTTAAATTTAATTAAAACAGTCACTAATTTGCAATGGGTTTAAATAGAATTTATAATAGTAATTATCCAAAGGTTTCTGTATTAAATAAAAACCCCAAAACCCTTTCATTAGTTTGATTGAGTTTTTGATTGATAAAAGTAGACTATTAGTGCATACTTTATTTGGGTTTTAAAAGGGTTTATGTAGGGGTTTAATGTTTAAATATTAGTA
>ARYC01019868.1:0-41486 GCA_000711775.1 Oxytricha trifallax
TACTAAGAAGCAGTTGTCAAATAAACTACCTGAAAGAAACTATTTCTTTGGTATACTTGCAACAATTTAAGGTGAATACTTGAAAGAAATTATTCAAGAATCTCATAAGAAAAGGTACAGCATCTCTTCAGAAGATAAGGACAAACAAGGGATCAAGATAAGTGAGAGCTGACTATCAGACCTGCAGAAGCACCCTTATATTTCAAGTAAGATTTGTAGCTTAACTCTTTAGAAAAATCTGGAACTGGCATCTTCTTGATGAAGGAATAGAGCAAGCTTCACAAAGAGCGAAAGTCGCAGACAAAGTATGAAGTTAGCAAGAGACTTTATTCAAATATTGAGCCTCCAGAGTCGATGAACATAGATGCAGGAGCTGGCAGCAAGAGAAGAAACTTAGGAGGAGGGAAGCAAGAAATAGAAGAAAAGAAAGAGAAGCCAGCTCCCTCTAAAGAATTCTAAATGTGACTTATATATTCATTAGCTTAACTCTAAAACTTATTTATATACATTCACTCTCCCTTCTTTCGCACACTTTTAAGCCAATAAATTATCTACTCTCTTGGCTGAGCTTTTAATAAAGTCAACTGTATCAATAGGTAGGTCATGCATCAAGTGGTAGAGCAGCAGCTTCTTGTAATGGCCTTTTAATATACCCCAGTAGAACTCAATTCCATTAAACTATGGACTGTAAGGTACGTTGAACACTGGTGTTATTCTAAGTTGTTCATAACTCTTCCTTGTTTCTTTAGTCTTATGAACAGAAAGATTATCAACAAACAGTATTATCACTTATTCAGGGTACTTCTCTCTCAGCTGTTCTAAGAACTTTATATACTGCTCTGTCTTAATAGAGCGAGGATGAATAACATAAGTTTCTAAACCAGCATCCTCACTAATTCCTCCAAGAATTGCCATCGTTTATACCTTGACTTTCTAGTCATATACTTCTATATTACTAGGCTTCTTATACCAAGACTTCTAGATGAAAGTGTTGAAGGTAAACACAGCCTCGTCAGCATGTATAAACTTAATATTATTCTATTAGACTCTCTGCATTTAATTATAAATATAATTTAAGTTGTTGTTGTAAAATGGCAGAGTGAAATCAATCACTCTCTTGATACGATTCACACCTTTGTAAGAGATACCATTTCGTTTATAAATGTTAGCAACAGACTATGCAGAGATCTTCAACTCAGGGAACTGGCGGTGAAACATAATAGCTCGTTGGTCAAGAGAGAAGTGAGCCCAATACTTCAAAGTTTTTTCATTAATAAGATAGTCAATATGCTTCTATTGAAACTTTGACTTCCTCTTAGGCATTGAATTCAGCTATTATTGCTTTAGTTATACAGCTATAAGGCAGTGGGAGCGAACAGTTGAAGGACTTCTCTTTAAGAGCAGTGCAATTGACTTGTAATTAAGTACAGGTTTGACTTATTCACTGTATATATCACATCCATATCGCAGTTTAAACACTAAATCTATATACTCTTCATCATAAATAGATCCCAAAAGCTTGCTATTTTTGTCTCGCATTTAATTAATAACCCCAACCCCTAACAAATTCCCTACAAATCAAAGCACTTATAAACCTCATTAAGGGGTTTTGGGGTTTTGAATGTACTGAATATTAAAAAAAATAAATTTACCATTATAAAAGTTTCTAAATTATAATATTAAAGCTAATTTTAGTAATAGATGAAGAACATTATTGATTTTAAAATACAATAATTATCTTATAGATTAACCCATACTAGTCTTTTGAATAAGTGGAAGTTGGCCAAAAATCACGGTCAACTTAGTCAACTGAGTCAACTCCGTAAATTAATAAAACGGTGAACTTTTTTAAACATAACGGTAAGTATTGTTAATCAAATTCTATCTATAAGAATATCTAGCTAGAGGCAGTTATAATTTTATATTTTTGAATTTTTGATTTATTTATCTAATTTCTCCTATTCAAATGTATTTTAGTAATAATAAAAAAATAAGCTATTGTGAATATATTTTATAAAAGCTTAGCAATAAAATTAAAACAACAAATTAGTTTATAGTAATTTTAATGTTTTTAATGAGATGTGCCCAACTTGTCATACTAAGACAATCATCTATACTACAACTTAAGCAATTTAGAATTAATCCGATACTTTATTAAAATTAATAATTTTAATGATAATTTCCATATAAATTATATTATATTATTTCATCTGATGAATCTAAATAAGAGTGTAGCTTAGTTTAATATAACGATATGCCCTCAGATTATAGACGTGGCATAAAACTCCGTTGCTTAAATTGCTTCAACTGCACAGGTGATAGTAATTCTAATACAAGTTTGGATGGCAAGAAACCTCATAAAGCCTATAAACATTTCCTTGAGTGTTACTCTTCACAGTAGTCGATGATTTAGCAATAAAATGGAGATAAATCCAATCTAAAATCTAGCAATAACAATCTTTACAGATAATGTAGAAATTTAGAGTTTCCATAAGCTTTTTATGGGAGTTATGAGGACTGTTTGAGGCATGAGAAGCAGATCAACACAGTTTGCAATATCATAATATTTAACAAACAATCTAAGGAATAGTAAAACGTAGAGTTGTTTAAGGGGATTAGTAGTATCTCAAAATATAGTACTGGCAGTTTGAATTTAAGCAGTTTTAAATCAGGATAAGAAGCGGTAACATAGTTTAATGTGTAGAAGCAAAGCAGTTAGATGAGTCTAAATTCGTAAAGATCAGTCAATAGTATGCTAAGTATTAATAAAATGTGTATAATTAAAGGAATAATAAATTAAAGCATTAAAATTCTCCTAAGTTATACTTTTTCTGATGAATTTAATCATTTTATCAACTTTAAATTCAATAAATAATTATGTTTTTATATAGTATAACATTCTGATTTTTCTCTAATTGAAATTAAAAAAATAGAAGAAATCTTTTATATATTTTATTGTTATTACTGTTTAATACTATCAAATTTTTACTTTGCTCAGTTTCTTATTAGGAAATACCGCTTAAAACTTCAATCAATAATAATTTAATTTCTCATTTTTCACATAACTCTTTTTTCTTCTAATAACAGTACAGTAAATAGCTCATATAGCATGAAGTCAACATATAATAAGTTAAAAAATGCATGTAAAAAGTCCTATTTAGTGTTTATTTATTATATCAGCTATCGACCCAATCCAAATCCTCATAAAACGATTTATTTAAGCTTAAAACACTAATTAATAAACGTTCCCAATACGAGACAAGCAGAGCACTATGCTTGAAGTGTTTCCAATTAATAAACTCAACCGATATAGAACTACACTTCACAGTGACTTGTAGCAGTATCAATTCAAGCAATAGTGTTTCTTAACCTCATAAATAATTAAATTCCTTGGATAATTAATCAATAGAAGAATAATCGATGAGGTTGCCAAAGAAATCAATTAGTGGAATAAAAGATGATTAATAGGATATTTCTTCAATAAATTGCTAAAAGTGCAGCACTCTAAATTAAGATCTTAGGCAGAAGAGTTGCAGAGATTGTTTAAACTTAGAGAAATAAGAATTACTAAGTAAGATAAGTTAGCTTTTGGAATTTGTGGATTTGTAGAAAGAGCAATAAGTTAATATAAGTTGATTGTACTAAATAACTAATTAAATTATTCTAAACACAATAGAAATTATTATATCTGCAGTACTTTAATAAATAAAGTTTAAGATATTATAAGGAATTAAATTAAATTGAAAGGACTTAGATTTTACAAACTTATATATTTATAATTATTGTAAAAATAAATGAGCGCTCTCCATTAAAAATATCCAAAATAGTAATAATAAATCACTACTTTGAATCATTCTCATTCAAACACAATTTCTAAGAAGTTTTAAGATTATTAATCTAAATAAATTTAAGAATAACCTGTTAATGAAAATGAACCCTTCTTCAAAGTGTAAGTACTAAAAACCATATCAAAATTTATAGATATTTATAGTAAAAATATGTTTTAAAATCGAAAAGTTTCATGTTTTTTATTAATTTTATAGGAAACAGCAAATAATTTAGGATAAACTTAAGAAACAACAGTACAACCCGCTACTTCTAAAATATTAAGTAAGATTAAACAATCAATTTTATTATTATAATATTAATTATAGAAAAGAATAGATTAATCGAAAGATGAAGCCAAGTAGATCAAGCCATCTAGCTTACTCTCAAATCCACTTACTTCTGAAATTATAAGCAATTCCCAAGCAATTAACAATCATTAATAATCTTCTAATATAAAAGTACAAACAAATTCTTTCAATGACTACACTTCAAATCATGATTACACAGATAAAATCGGCAGCACTAAAAATAAAGCCAATAATTAAGGAAGAGAAACATCGTAGCTGATTCCACCTTTATCACGGGATAGAATGAAACTGTAAAAGTTGAATTAAAGTATTATTAACAATAATCATGAATAAATATCATAATCATAATAATAGTAGTAACAATAAGTTAGAAGCAATTCCTAATCAGTGGTTCATCACACTAACTTATCCGCTTTAACCACTATATCTTAATATTAATCAATTTAATGAATAAATATTTTCCTTTAGTATATCAAACTCACCAGATAGATTGACAAACAAAAAGCCACTCTAATCTCAATAAAATAGTAAACTAGGTGGGTATGACACTAATAATAATAAATCTTTTATTGACATTTTAGAGCAATCCAGAAACAGATTAAACCTACTAAATTTTCAAAAGTAGCAACCCCAAAACCTATCATAATATTAGTAAAATTAATTTAATGAGCAAAGTTAGAAGTAGCAGATGCATTAATAATAATTTCAAAGTTATTAGAATCAATAAATTCAGCAGTAAAATCATAGCATAAATCAAAATAATCACAGCCATAACATGAATAATATTAATAACACGAGTACTAATAATAACATGAAAATAAATAGTACAAATGATAGTAGATTATTGCCGGTAATTCAGTAGTAGCAAAGACAGTAGTCAAGAAGTCAATAATCAAGAAATTAAGGTGTTAAATAGTCAAAGAGTGAGCAATAGTAATTTAATTAGTAGAGGATTTTACAGCCTATTATTGTTCCTGTTCCCTACCCAGTCTAGTATTATTGCTAAAAAAAATATTGATAATGTATCATTAAATAGGTAGTCAATGCATTTATTTTAAATATAAAGTGAAGTAATTAATCAATAATCAAATTAATTACCTCAAATAAGCAATCACAACAATAGCAATTAATAGGAAAATTAAAACTATAATCAGCAATATCATCAAGATTACAATAACTATAGTGCTAATCCATATAATAATATCAACAATCTTTAGGCTTCATATAATAGAAATATACCCACTTTACTTAACTTTTATTATGACTTTGTTAAAATTGATTTAATATAGATTCTAAAAATATATTAAAATAATTTAACAGATCATAGCAGATGCCACTATATCAATAAAATCAGATGCCTTAATAAATTAGCAGACAAGACAAAATCACAATCAATACCAGAGGGGAATTCGTCGTTGATTACAACAACTCCCCAAGTTAAGCTTACAATTACAGTCCAAGTAATATTGGCTATTCAAACTTGAACCAAAATGCTGTTGTCAATATTGCATTTTAATCAATTATGAATGAATTATTTTGATAATTCTTTCTAGTATTGATTAATAACTCTTCATCCAACTTAAAGCAATCACTGAGTAAAGAAATAATAGACTCTCTACAGCAAGAAATCACTTAAGAACTGTAGCAGTAAGACTACCAAGCCTTAGACCCCCTTGAAAATTACTATCGCTATATAAACTCAGAGAATTACGTGGACCAGTATGTCAAGACCATTAATGATCACAAAACTAGGCTTGATACTACGACTGGCAACTACTTCTAGGACTACATGAATATGATTGGCAAGGGCAACTTCAAACCTAGAGGGGGTCAGTTGGACAAGTAAAATGTGATTAATAGGCAGGGATTGAATAAAACTACTGTTGAACAGGTTGGTGGTGGAGTTGGATTGGATGGAGATAGAATTGATAATTATGAGAAGTCATCTCCAGCTAAATAAATAGAGAAAGATATCACTTTAAATCTTGCAAAACTTAAAAAAGAAAGGGCTTATATATAGATTTTGAGATTATCAATAGGATTTATGATGGAATTAATGCATTAAATGTTGTTTTTAAAATTATATATACCTTAGAAAAAGAATTAGAATCTAATGTATACAATGAATAAATAAATTCATTGCAAAAAATGAAAAACTATGAAACTATCTAGTAAAATTAACTGAAAAGTGAACTTAGACATGCCTAGAAAGATTTGAGAAGTTATAAGGAAATTTAGTAAAAATTCATGATTTTATAATAAATAGTATATTTAATGATAATTAATTGGTAGTACCATTTAAAACGTACTTAAAAATTAAATTTATTATAACCTCTAAATTGACAACAAATTAATCTATTTAGATAATTAAATTTAATTAATGTATATTCCTTCTAATTAACAAGGAAATAGAATACACAAAGAGGAGTATCCAACAGCATCAACAACATGTCGATGAGTAAATCTCCAGCAACCAATAAACCGTCAAGTCAGTAGCTGAAATCATGCTCAACAAGGACCTAAAAAACCTCAGAGTATCTTCAACTAAAAAACATAAAAGGAGGAATAAATACAACAAATTCGCATCAGAGAAGAACAATCAGACATTGGAAGCCATTAGCAAGAAACTTAACATAGACTCATCCTCTGATGATGAAGAAAACCAGTATGATTATCAACTATAAATATTGAAATAGAAACAAAGAGGTAATAATCAACATGAAATGACTGTGAGTAATGCTGTTAAGAGAGGTGATTAAAAGCAGGAGTTGACGAGTGATAGCTAACTAGATTATTATGAATCATAAGCGAATGAGAGAGATTTGCTGTTGAGGTAAAGTACCAATGTCACTACTGAAAGTGTAGATTAGTATTATTACTATGGAATTCAATCACAAAATATCAACTATAAATTGTAAAATACTATGTTTAGTGTATATTTCTTTGATTTTTATATGAGACAATATGATTTATTGAAACTAAAGGAATATGAGGAGAAAACAAGACAATAACGTTAAGATATGATTTTGAAATAGATAAAAGATTACACATTGAGTGGGATACTTGAAAAATCTCTTAAACAACGGAAATACGCTACTAATGTACTACAACTAGCTAAGAACTCAGTCAACAACAAACCAGTGATTGTTTTATAAAATATTAATATAAAAACATACTAAATGTTGATATTTATATAACAAAGTGATGAGTGGAGTAGGGTTGAGTGAATATTAAATATAGAATGAAATGCCAAGTTACTTGGAGGGAATAATTAGGTAGGATCCTTTGATATAGGAAGTTAATGAGAGAAACGAGAAGAGGCTAGAGATGATAAGAAACCTTGAAAAGTATAAATGATTTTGGTATTATAACTCAAACATAATGAGTTATTATTGATTTGATTTGAATTTAATTGCAGTATTATTTATGGTTGATTTGAATTATAAAATTGCATAAACCTATAGAAATATAATCTATAAAGACTCAAAAGTGACAAAGAATCTTAATATTGAGATAACTCCAAAATAAATAAATATTAGCTATTTACAAAACACATTTTATGTTATTATTTCGCCTTAGTCATCAATACTTATAATTACTCTAATTAACATCCTCCATCTTGTCAACTTGCTACTGTCTGATCTTCTGGCCGTGTCTCCATTCCTCCAAAAATATGTCTCCATTTTCGTTTATGTAATACCCGCGACCGTGTTGCTTGCCTTTCCAAAATTCACCTTCGTAGGTTCTTCCATCTGGCCAATAGAACTTTCCCCATCCTTAACTTTATAATCATAATAAATAAATCTATAATACTTTTCTGTAATTAAAACGTTAAAATTTCTATTAATTAACGCTTGTCTTAAAAGTATTAGCCCTCGTATTTCTTTCCATTAGGCCAATCGAACACTCCTTTACCCTCCATCAAGTTATTTTTCCACTCTCCAGTGAATCTCTTTCCATTATTCCAAATGTAAGTACCCTATTACGAATCATTACAATCAGATTAATTGAAAATTTTCCCTATCAAGATCTCTAACTTACTCTTCCACATATAGAATTATCGCTGAATTCCCCATCATATTCACTTCCGTTGGGCCACACAAACTTTCCCAGTCCATTTTTCATGCCATTTCTATAACTACCACTATAAATAGCACCATCTGGCCATCTCTCGTTACCCTCTCCTTCCTATAGATCGTCCAACCAATATCCTGAAAATGTGCTGCCATTCTGATAGTAATAATTCCCTTTTCCGTTTGCTTTGTCGTTCTTCCAGAACCCTTCGTATATATCTCCTGAGGCAGTTACTAACTTCCCTAAACCGTTTCTTTTATCGTCACGCCACTCACCTACGTAGATGCTTCCATCATCCCATATTTAAGTAAACCTCATTATAAAAGTGAAAGTGTCTTATCAAAATTAAATTTTAATAAAAATAGTTTACCTGGACCATATCTCTGAAAATTCTACAAGTAACCTATAAATACAAATAGGTTAGAAAAATTAATAGAACTTTATTTACCTCTATAAGTGGAACCATCATTAGCAATGTGAGCAGGTGCATAATTCAATCTATTCTATATTATTTCTTCCTGCCAGTCTATCACCAATCGCTTATATAATTTCTCCTATAAAAATTTTGAGTGTTAAATTATTCTCTATTTAAGAAATCCTTAAATTTACATATTTTGAACGAATGAATCTGATCAAATTATTAATGGCAATATCTTTCAAAAGATATAAATAAATTCTTCATTTCATTTAATTATTTCACTTACAGATTTCTATTGCTCACTGATTGAATTATCATTAACTGCCGATAAATTAGTACTGCCGCTGTCAGGTTATGATGATAAATTCGCCTTCTTAAAATCCACTATAGGCCCCTACATCATCAATTATTAGCCATTAATGTTATTATTGTTGAATTCTGACTATGATTAATAAGGAATTTTATTTGTTTGTTAAGAGTATTTTCTCATCATTTTTTAGAGCTTTTCATACTTATTCTACATTCACAATCAAATTGCATCGTTAATCTCCGTATCATAACCATTATTAATTATAAAAATGCTTGAAATAATACAATTAGATAGAATTATAATATTACTATACTTACCCCTTCTTGCTTCTTTATATTTTTATTCTGGTTGACTTCTGGATTATTAAGTGAAGAGTTCGTTGAACAACAAATTCCCATTATTTAAGAGTTAATTTATATATAATTAAAATTTAATTCTTTTCATTTCCTTTTATTCCTAAGAATTTTTTATAAAATTATTAATGATATATACAGGGTATTCTCTTTTTAAACCCCCCAAAACCCCTTCTAGTCCCACAGTTAAAATCAGATAGATGATATTTAAAGATAGAGAAATAATAATAAATGGGTAATTATTTCAAATTGAATTATAAATTTGTGAATTTAATCTTTAAATGAAACAAGATAGTAATGATAATGAAAAGGAGTAGTCGCTACTTTTCGATGATCACTCTTTCAAGTCAATCGAGTATAATTAACCGAGTAGATATGACAGAAGTTTAAAGAGAATGGGAAAGGAATCTAAGGAATTTTAGATGGATATTAATCAGACAGTCATCGATCATTCTACTGTAAGAACACAGAAGTATAATATAGATAATACTACTATTCTTAATGATCACAAAATTATAATAAGAGAATGTTAAATTTATGGGCTATTTTTTGAATACTTTTATTAATATAGACAAATATATTATTTTATTTATTTATGAATAGAAAAGCAATATAGAATTATTATTCCATTGTTTCTTTATGTTATAAATAAATTTAAGAGCTTAATTGAGGTTAATTTGTCCTAATAATTTGTGATAATATAGGTAAAATCAGACATAAGTTTTATCAGTAGTGGCGTTACAAGAGGTTTATTTCCACAAACCGAGGGAGACGACAGCTCAAAGTTTGATTATGATAATCTGACTTAAATTCCTACAGCTATTGAAGATAGCACATACGAGCCAAGGTAATAATTTCAAACAGCAACACCCAAAACATTATTATAATATTTCAATAAATTCCCTTGGATTTATAAATTATTATTGTATTTTCTAATTTACTTATGTGAAATAGGCGTGTAACTCTTAAATCTAAGAGAGAACAGACCAGGCTCTAAAAAATGAAATGCTGGCCAATGACTAGGTTTTTCTGCAGGTATTAGTGGAGAGATTTGAAAAGACATAAGTTTCACTTTTGTTTAGCGTTTTGCTCTGTTCTTACAATTGTACTATCAACTCTCATTTTTAGTTTATCAGATATTCATATGATATTGCTCATTATTCCCAATTTTACCCTTTTATACTCGCTTTATAGGCAAGGCTTATAATTTAAAATACTCTCGTGGTTGTTTCTATAATCGGAAAGGGCCCAGTAATTTTCATGAAGATGGCCGAGGGAAATCATGGTCAGGTAGACGCTTTTATCTTGCCTAGGTTCGAGGATTCTACTACCGATCTCTATCAAAGCACTTTTTTGAATTACACATCCATTCTAGAATAAGTTGGGGGTGAGGATGAATATAATATCAGTCCTCGTAAGACTTACTGCTCATCACTCATGTCAAAATACACAAACCCCAATAATAATCATAATGATAAGTTGCAAAGCGATTCAAAACTATAAGAAGATGTATATACTAATAATAGTCGCTCCGGATCAGGAGAAGGAACAGCAAGTTTATTTGAAATTTATGAATCGAATAAAGCCAGAAGTAAAAAAAATAAGAACTAAGAAAAATCATTTTTAACTGAAAGTGAGGAGGATAGCTATTCAAGGCCATTAAATCCACTGCCATCAAGAGACGAGATTTATAACACTAATAATTCTAGATCAAGTTATGGTGATTTTGAAGAGAAAGTAAAATAAAAACACAAATTAGGATAAAATTATCCAAGTAGGGTGTGTTTGGATGTAACAAAGCTTGAGAGAGAACAGTAGATTTAAGTTTAATTTGCATTAAATCAATATAAAAACTGAATTTTCTTAATAATTTTTATATTAAGATTAATGTCGGATCAGATTTTAACCTACCAGAATTAAGATATGGAGAGTAAAACCAAGGGGAAAAAAATTTTCTCAATTATATTTGTGTACGAATTTTCTAATTTTTATAATTAGATTAATTACTTTAGTAGTTTTTCTCCTTAATTATATATGTATTTTAACATATATTATAATCATAGAGTTAAAATTTAGTTACTTATTTAGACTAACTTAATTTAAAATTTAATAGATTTTTTTACCTTATTTGTGAATGATGTATACTTAATTAAATTTTATTAATTATTATTTTTGAGTTTTAAGTGTTATGTACATGAATAATAGCGCTAACTCCTTGGCATTGATTTGTAAGATAAGGTTGTGATTTCAGCTTGGGTAGAGACAATATAACTACATATTAAATTTCAAAGTTAAATGTAAAATATTAAATTTTCTTAATTAATTCAAATCTAGATTTAAAATTAACAATGATTTATTAATTTTGGCTATATCAAAGATTCTTTTTTTAGGTTTTATTGAAAATAAAAGTGTTAGAAACTATCCTTGAGATAAATATTTTATTTATCCATATTCAATTATTAAGGATTTAATGTTTAGCCGCTTGATCGATAACTACAACAATCGTTCATTAGAGTTCGGATGGCCTCCAATTAATCTAGGTCCCAATTATTTTTCACAATCTTTCATTCCTTGCACAGTAGTGGGTTTTTTCTGGAGTACAAATGGAAAATATCCGGACGGAAGTGCTTTAAACTAGGTAATGATGCACTATGATTATTTCCTTCCACTCTTAGCTGACTACCTACCACAGGAGCTTGTAAATTACCCATACTTTAAGGTTTTCTTAAAGAATTAGAGTCTAGTTACGCTAGATGAATATGCTGATCATTTGGTCATGACATTACCTTCGCCTAGGTATAGTTGGTACAACTCTGATAACATAGACAGTATATAGTACTATGTCACTCATTACGTTAATGAATTTATCACGGATGTCGGGTTTTATAATGTTATCGCATAAATGCCTATTTTAAGGGAGATGAGTCAGTACAATATTGCAAAAAATTAGATTGAATTTCTTGTAATGAAAAGTAGTATATAACAAGAACTTAGTTATTTATGTTTGAGTAATATCGCCATTCTTCTGTTCAACTTGATATTCAGAATAGTAATAACGATATTCATTATAATCTCAATTTTGTTGGTATACTCACTTTTAATGATTGGAATTGAAGGCAAGACACTTGAAACAGGTATCTTGAGAATGGTGGGTATTAGTAGAGTGGGCCTGACTCTTATGATATTTCTCTAAAGTATCATGTT
The DNA here is from genome assembly GCA_000711775.1 of Oxytricha trifallax. Taxonomy (NCBI): domain Eukaryota; phylum Ciliophora; class Spirotrichea; order Sporadotrichida; family Oxytrichidae; genus Oxytricha; species Oxytricha trifallax. The sequence goes on from ARYC01019868.1 coordinate 12,496, forward strand.
TGTGCTCCCTGCTATAGTCTTCGGGTTTGTTTTGTCAATTCCTTGCTTGGTTTTGTGCTATATTTATGTGTTTGAGGAACAGCTCAACAATCATTAATTTATATAATTATATGCAATTTGCTTTGATTTTTATTATTCTAAAAACATCCTGGCATTTTAAACCTAAGATATTTTAATTTATGCTTTTATTTATAATGGTTTCTCACCTATCCCCTCATGGCAATCGTTTTTAAATGCATTCTTCGTTGGAATATTGATTCCCTGCTTAAGTTCTATAATACCTATTATAAGAGTATTGGGCTAAAATCTGAATGATGCTCTGAATTACGAAAGAAATAGAGTCAAAGCTATTTATATAAAAATCCTTCACAAATCTCATGTGGATATATACCCTCAGTTAATCTTTGGAATTATTACATTTTGCTATGGCTTTGCTATGTATTAAACTCTCACCTATATTAAATACAAGGTTAATTAAAATCTTACAGAAATATAATAGCATTTTTTAAATTAAAATTTTTGAAGTTTATTTATTGCCACTATCTTTGCTTTCAATGGATTTAGGAATGATTTTACAAGTGTTCTTCTGTATTTTGGTAGGCTTACTATTTGGTCTTTCACTTCTAGCTATCAATTTATAAAAACCTTGTGAAGTAAACATTGTGATATTAATTCAACCCAAATTTTTATTAAAACAGCAAGATACAGGCTATGTAAATTTTTTAAGATTTTTATGATTTATGAGTTTACTACTAACTTATTTATTCTTACTATGTGAAACAAGATCCATGCGTCGAATGGTGCTAAACAACCTAAAGGCTCACATGATGCGAAACAGATTAACTTCCACTATTTTCTCGATGGCATTGGGTTTTATCATCTTTCTTCTGGTAGCCTATAAACTATAAATCTAACAACTAACTGCAAACAGGTTAATGAAAATGGGCTCATACCCTAGTTTATAGAGTTACTATCGACATAATATGGATCCTAAGTTTTTAGATGTTGCACTCAAGAATAAACTTAAATTTAAATAGTTTTTTTCGATTGATTTATATGCTTAGTCTAAAATTTAATACGATGCTATTTTAAGTTTAACATGGACTAAATAGAATCGTTTAATTGGATTTCAGAGGATATGACTGATTCAAGATAGGATAGTGGTTCATCGCTTAATTAACTAGCATAAATAAAGAAAATAGTGTTTAATTATAGAATTCATTTTAGTATTTGATATATCAAAGCAAGCAATAGCCGGTTTGATGTGTTTAATGTAAGAGCCATCGGAGTAACTCCCTAAATATTTGATGTTACAGGCAATCATTGGTTAACTAAGTATTGGGAGGGAGACTCTGGATTGAAGTTGGGCGAGTAACTATACACACCAAGGGGCTTAAATATTAATAAATTTATGGATGAATTAATTTACCCATTCTATTAAATATTATTGACTCATTAATTTAAAACGGTGAGCTCATAAGGAGGTATAACATCTGCATACGTTGCTGAAAGGTCTCAGACAGACCCATCTACAGGTGATTATAAGACAAATATGTATCTATTCAAATATAATGATAACTATCAGTAACCACAATATACCAAAGTAAAACCTACTGCACTGTTAAGTTAAAGCCCAATGTTTGCTTTTAATGATAACTAGCAGGAATTTATTTTTTATATTAGATATTAAATGTATATGTGAAATGGCATAGAAATATAATTATTTAAATTTATCATAATTATTAATATATAAAAAAGGATGAAGAACACCCTTATCTCATTTCTCTGCCATTATTTGCTCATCATTCTGGATTATAGAGTGTCAGGTAAATCTCCTATGATCGATTAGTCATCAAATATTAATAATACAAATTATGTAATATATTTTCCATATAATTCCCATTTTATTATATTATGAAAATCAAGATGAAGTATGGTAGCACAAGCGATGATTAACAAAGGTTAATAAATCGAATAAAGTAATAAATTCCAGACTATCTTGGATATTGCCATAGTTAATTTTAGTTTTAATTAAAAAAAAATACTATTTCTAAGATATATCTGAATTTCATATTATTGGGGTTTAATTAATAAGGTTGCTTAGATAACAGTTATATCTTTAAAAATTAAGTAAAATAATATATTAAATTTTTACAGAAAAGATAATAAAATAACAAGCTTGATCTGCCTTTAATTTGGTATATTTTTCATTAACTTAAATATAAATTGAAGTTAATAGAAGAATATATTGTAAATTTTGCAATACTATATTGGGTTCTTCACAGAGAGTGACGGTTCATTAGCAGTAGTAGATAAAATCGTATCATTCATTTAAAAAATATATTCAAAATAATCGAATAAATTTATCAATTTTATATACTATATCTCTTTATTATCCATTTTAAGATTGCTGTTTGACATAGTAATAGTGATAACGATGTTTCTTTGCTTCTTCTCATTGTCCTCATCTATGTCAGCTAATTTATATGAGTAAGCTAAGGAAATAGGTATACTCAGGGCTATTGGGTTTAGGAAGATCAGAATAGTAATGCTGTACACTTATGAGGCTTTCATATTGGTGGTTGCCAGTTCATTGATGGGCATACTTGTAGGTGTCAGCACAGGCTGGAGTAAAGTATAACTACTATACAATTATCGCAACTATGTATTATAATAATGTTTTAGTTTATGACAACTTAATTCTCTATAGTATATCACATGCCTATATTGTTCTATTTCCCTCTTTATGAACTCCTATAATTAAATCATTTTCATATTAAATTATCAGTTCTATTTTATTTAAATTATAGTGATAGTGGTAGCATCGATGTTTTGTGCATTTTTCAGTGTTTTCGGGCCAGTAAGACAAATAATTTCAAAAAGAATCGCAAATATTCTCAAAATGAATTGAGCAGAAACTTATAACTTATATATCATTTGAATAGAGTGAAACTTTAACATATAGGAATCTTATCAATTAATCAAACAATCGAATATTTACTCAATTAATTGAGTGCGTTTTAATTTAAAAATTATCTGAAAAAATCATATATTTTTATTGTATTAAGAATTTAAGATTTAAAAATAATAAAATTTAAATCTAATTTAATATTTACTTTAAATATTTCATTAATTCTAATATATAATAAGAATTATATTACTAATTAATCGTTAAGATATTTAAATGTTTGCAAACAAGAGATATATTTATTCTTTTTTTATATGTTTATCATTTTTATATCACAGTATATAAATAAAATTATTTAATTTTTACCATCAAATTATTATAAAATAGCTTCCTTCTTTCTGGAGTGATAGCATTTAGATGCTCTGTATTTGCATGTTGTAACTAACAATCAAGAAAATTATGAAGCCTAGAGCCAGTGAGAAGATAAGAGAAGTCATTTTATTTCGCATTTTATGAGCGATCAGATTCTTCAGTATTATTGAATAAAATGTGTATATTTAAATGGTATTAATAATGATCTAACTTTAAGTATTAATGAGAAAGAAAACAAAGTAAAGTGTTTTATATTAATTTCCTTAATATTTAGCAATATCATTTGCCTGAAAGATTTGCGTTCAAAAATGAGAAAAATGTGAACCAAAGCTATTTCTAGTAGTCTCTCTAAATTAAATGAAAGCATAGTAAGTCCTAACAACATGCCCATCAAAATTAATCATACATTATAACACATATTTCTTAATTAACAGTGCTTAGCTTATTAAATAAATTTAAAAATGAAGAAGAATATGTTGAGGATGGTTTTTGCGTCCATTTCAAGAATTGAAACTGGTAGGTAGTAGAAAATGGACAGTCCATAGATCACTGAAAGCACTCCAAAGACCACCTGATATGATATTACTGAGCCTGACTCATCTTCTTTCTTGAGCAGCTCATAGAATACTGATTAAGCCTTACTTCTTTAATAGTCTAAGGAATCACCTAATTCTTTCGAGAGACTTTTCAATTACTTATAGAATTTCATTATTTATTCTTTTAGCTCAGATTATGTAGTAATGATGAAAATTTAAGAAGTATATAAAACAATTTTATAGACTTTGCTTGATAGGGTAAATAGATGCAAGCATGGGAATTAAGAATCCAATTGCTAAGGATTGTAAAATTGCATAAGTGCTAGGGATGGGATCATTAGCAACTCCAAGATCTTCAGTTAGGAGGAATTTATAAAGTACACCTAATAATGGAAAACTAAATGCAAATCCAAATACTATGGCTGGCAGTACAAACATCAACCCTTGTTTTGGCTAGCAGGTCAAACACACCCCCCCTATAATGTACTATTTTCTTTTTGTAGTATTGTAGAGTTTTTGACACTGAGCAAGATTATCATAAGCGCTTTTTGCTTGCGATCAATAGTTTTCGAGCTATGACAAAAATTAAATTCATTTTTGTACATAAAAACATCAAGAAAAAATAGTCAAAAATTTAAAATATTTTTTGTATCTATATTTATTAAAAATTATATTTTGGGTGTTTTTGTCATATCCTGAGCAAAATATAATTATTGAAGTAATATTTTGAAAAATATATATATTTGTTTATATTTTATAATTTTAGCTTTAATTATGCATTTCTTGACATAAATGATTATTTTTCAAAATATTACTTCAATAATTATATTTTGCTCAGGTTGTGACAAAAACACCCAAAATATAATTTGTAAAAAAATATAGATACAAAAAATATTTTAAATTTTGACTATTTTTTTATGATGTTTTTATGTATAAAAATGAATTTAATTTTTGTCATAGCTCGAAAACTATTGATCGCAAGCAAAAAGCGCTTATGACAATCTTGCTCAGTGTCAAAAACTCTACAAGACTACAAAAAGAAAATAGTACATTATGGGGGGTGTGTTTGACCTACTAGCCCTTGTTTTAAATAATAGAGTCGACTTTAAGTTTTTTCCTTCGAAAAAGTATAAAAATGTTTATTAAATAATTAAAACTCTTGTAAAAGAATCATAATGACGATCCCGTATTTAGATAAACCGACCATTCTCATTCAAAACCCCAAAACCCTTTAGTGAGGTTTATAAGTGCTTAGATTTGTAGGGTATAGTTGGGGTCTTATTGGGGTTAGTAGAGATATTAGGCCAATTTGCAAAATGAGAAATAGAAATTAGAGAAATTTAGGGTCAATTTATGATGAGAGATATTTAGATTTACTGCTTAAGCTAAGATATGGTACTAGTATTAATATAGACTAAGTCAAACCAGTACTGAATTATGCAGCTATAGCAAAGCTCATATACAAGAGTGCTTCAACTGTTAGGTATCACTGCATGCTTGCTGTTTAGCATTTTAATTCTGGTACTTGAAGACATCCAGTAAGAAAATAAAAGTTCACTCAGACCCATATTAACTACCTCTGTGACTCTAAGATTTTAAAGTACTGGACACACTTTCCTATTGACTAGCGAGCGGTAATTTTTCATCGTAGGTTTCCTGACATGTGTATCTCTCCTTAGACAATAGTCAATATTTATAGAAGAAATGGTATTATTTTAGAGACTGTCAACAGAGTGAAGAGAGTGATTAATTTTACAGTGGCATTTTATAGTAATAATTTAAACTATATGTATGATTAAAAAATGCAGAGGGCTATTGACAATAACATCAAGTTCATACACGCTGATGAAGCTGTGTTTACCTTCACCACCTTTATTCATAAGTCTTGGCATAAGAAGTATGATAATATGGAAGTCTACGATTAGAAAGTAAAGGTTGTAACCCATGCAATTTTAGCAGGTATTAGTGAAGACTCTGTCTTCGAAAGTTATGTTATTCATCCATGCTCTATTAAGCGGGAGTAGTATATAGAGTTCCTACATAAGCTCAGAGAGAAGTATATTAACCAAGAGATTATCCTGTTTGTTGATAACCTCTAAGTTTATAAGACTAAGGAGTCTAAGAAAGCTTATGAAGAGTTATACATTACTCCTGTATACAATGTTCTTTACAGCCCTTAATTTAATGGAATCGAATTCTATTGGAGTTAAATAAAGACTCACTATAAGAAACTGTTGCTGTATCACCTTATGCACGACTTGCCCATGATACAGTAGACTTGATTCTGCAAGAGAGTGAGCATAGATAAGACGACAGTTTGTGCGAGAGAAGGAAGAATGAATGTTTATAAATAAGTTTTAGATTTAAACGAATGAATATATTCACATATTAAATTAGCTCATAAAGGGGTTTGGCTTCTCTTATTTTTCTTCCTCTTATGGCTTGCTTGGGCCCATATTTCTTCTCTTAGTACCAGCTCCTGCATCTATGTTCATTTCATCTGGCTTTTAAAAATCTTTATAAAGTCTCTTGCTTACTTCATGAATAGTCTATGGTTTTCTCTCTCTCTGTGAACCTTTGCATGTTCTTTCATTAGGAAAATACCAGTTCCAGGTTTCCCTACAAAGTTATATGTCAAAGCTTACGAGAGAGGTATGGATGCTTCTTAAGCTCCGCAAGCCAGGTCTCGCTTATTTGTATGCCTTGCTTCTAATAATCTTCAAGAGAAATAGAGTAGCGTTTCTTGTGAGCTTCTTCAATGATCTCTCTGAGATAACTCTCTCTTAAAGTGCCAAGAACATCAAAGAAGAAAGAAGCTCCTTTCTGGAAGTTTGTTAGAGAGTTGTTTCTTGGTAGGAAGATAAACTTCCAAATCTTCATCTTTCATCACATCTTCGTAGAGATTAGTGACTAAAATCTCTGGGTAGTTTGGTTTTTCCATCTACTTAATTTCATTGTTTTTTAAGGCTTTCTTCTCATCACAGAGTATCGCTTTTAAGAATGAGATTTTGGTCCATTCCATTGTTGGAAGGAATAAACCTACTATAGTATATGATTAAGTATATGTCATATGCTTACCATGCTAAGTGAGGTATCGATAGAGATCTTCCTTGCTTCTAAATCTTGAGATCATTTCTTAAGCTTCAACCCTCTTCATTGCAGTACTTATAGATTCCATCCTTGTTCCTTCTCTTCTTATTGAATTTAAAATATTAATATATAGAGTTTTGGATACTACTGTTAAAAATATTAGTATTAAATATAGGCATCTTATAAGAGGTCAACCTGGTAAGGATACGTAGAGAAAGCTGTAACAAACTTCAGAGATGGAGCTCCATTTTTATCAATTTAGTTCCATTAAATTAGTACAAATTTGTTTAAATATTATTAATACTAGTAATAATTCGGTTTAATTTTAATTGGTACCAATTTAATAGTACCAAAACTTAATTAGTACCTACTTTTAAACTAATGAGGTTTTAATGGAAAAGTTCCAAAATGGTTCAAAACCTAATTGGTACCAGTACCAACCTGAATATTATCTAAGTTAGTACCAAAATTAAAAATATTAAGCATGAAATTAGAAAAATTATAGTTATAAACTAAGTATAAATTTGAGCTCTAACACTTCAATATCAACCATTAGTGCTGCAGTGCCAACTCCTATACATAGTTGCTATAACTAGAGAGGTTATTAAAGCTTTATAATACAAATTTAAATTTGAATTTAAACATGGCGGCTAACTTAAATCGTAAAGCAATATCTCTTGGCAATGATTAATCATAGCTAAACTTTGGCACCACTAAAAGCAAGAAGTTATTTATATTGAGAGGGAAGTAGAGTTAAGAGCTCTTGAGTTTGAAGCACAGTTCTAACTAGAAGGGGAGAACAGAGATAGGACTTTAAACATAAATTGAATATGTTGAGGAGCTAAAAGAACAGCAACCAATTGAAAAATAAAAACACTTTGAATGCAATGATTGTTAAAACTTCTTCTCAACTGAGTAGAGCTTGAAGAGGCATATTAAAGAAATACATTCTGGTAAAGCGAAGATTTATTTCAAGCATGATAAGGTGGATGGCAGGTATTAATGCACGACTTGCATGAAGTCTTACACTCACTCAGCTAAGGTTAAAAGACACATGCAAAAGCATCATTTAAGCGAGTTTTTAATGTAAGATTAAGAGACTTAAAAACTTATACCTGCCAAGAGAAAGTCTAAAACTCTTGAATCTTTAAGAGAGTAGTAAGAAAAGCTCAAGAGGCAGAAACGATATGAGTCAATGAATCAACCTGCAGGCAATACATTTTTAGCATGCTTCTAAGAGAGAGCTATGTATATTCCTGCATTAAATGCTGTTGATCTTAGCAGTTGTATAGAAAACTACTTGAATATAAACGTTCCAAGCAAGGCAAAACTTATAGTAGTCGACGAGTTTGCATACAAGGTATATCCTTTCAGCTATCTCATTAAGAATGAACAGTATTAGAATGAGTTTGCTAACGAATATATCGTTCTTAGAGAAGCTTAAAAAAGAGATTGCAAGAACTTGCTTAAGCTAGACGGTGTTATTTTAGGCTTTGGGTTCATTGCACTAAGGCTTAAGAAATATGAAATGACTCTAAGAGACTATCTAAATCAAAACAGATATCCGGATGACTTGAATGATATACTATCAGATATGATTTAGGGTGTCAAGGAGTTGCATGAACTTTGATATGTTCATAGAGATCTGAAGCCTGAAAATGTGATCCTCAACCTCTATCCTTTAGAAGTTGTAGTTATCGATTTCAATAGAGCCTTAAGATAAAAGATTGTAACATTAGCAAATCAATTAGCTTAGCTTAGAAGCATATAAAGTAAGAAGATGTCTGCGAAGAAATAAAAAGCATAGTAGAGATGATAATCGTGAGAGCTCCTTCATATCCTAGATAATCCTTAGATGACATACTTGAGCCACTATAGAGAGCAAGATTCAAGAGATACAATAAAGACAAGCAGATTAAATTTGTTTGAATTAAGTACTCTAATACTCATTAAATATTCATTAAATTCACATAAAACCTGCGTTTTCTCTACTAACCCCAATAAGACCCCAACTATACCCTACAAATCAAAGCACTTATAAACCTCACTAAGGGGTTTTGGGGTTTTGATTACTCCAATCTCAAAAGTTTTAGTCTCTACGCTTATCATTAACAAAGAGTATATCAAGAGGATTGATATTACTACGAATAGCAAAATTATAATGTCAAATATCAAACCCATAAATAACACTCCATAAGAGAAATCCTTCATGTTGTCTAATAGGTCGGTTTCTATAGAAATTGGATAGTAGCCTAAATCATCTGCAAGCTTTTACAAAGGTTAGGGAAAAAATAAGAATAAATCATTTAAGTAGCACATGATTAAGAAATTATTGGACTCTTCTTTGAGTAACTTCGTAATTTGTATTTTCATAGTACTGCACTCTAGGTGAGGGCAAGCTCATAAGAATAGTATCTGAGTACTCTTATAATGAAACTTTAGAAGGATCTTATAAGAAATTCTCAAAATCTTCATTACCATTTCTTACATATTTTGGTGGTAGATATTATGAAACTAAGGCAAGGTAAGTAGAATACTCCATCATAACTAATTCCTCCATTTGAGTGATTGATCAATAAGAAAATCATAAACATCAGACAATTATATAATATTCTAACCACTCTGCATGGCATCTTAACTCTCTCATTAAAAGATGCAGATCTGAACATAGTGTTGGTACTATCTTCTCCATCCCGTGAATTTTGATACTTATACAGTAGTGCATCAGTTAACTTCTTCATATTAACTTGCATGTATATAACGTCCCCTACTTCTATAGACATTTCTAAAGCAGCTCTGGTATTTACAGAGCATTCGCCAACGTTCATACTATCAAATTTATAGGTTCTTCCAATTTCATTTTGTCTATCGAGGTCAGTTATCCCATAGCATAAGACATCCCTCCATAGTATTGAAGTTTATCTAGGAGTAGTAGACTTGATCGTGTGATGGCAGATTCAAAACAGAGTCATAGCCCAATCTCCATAGTAAATTTGGTTCAGCTTCAATACATTTCATAAAATGAACAAACAGAAACAATACTGAAATTTGTATTGTTTAATTCAGCTTAATCTTCTGGATCTTTGATATTACTATTTGTGTGATCACTACCGATTTTAGTACCACAGAAGGTTTTCCTAGGTGTTAATCTGTAATCTTTATTTTCTTAAGCAAATACCTCCATTATTCTTGTGAAGTTAAGCATGTTATTATTGTCGTTTGACTAAAATTGGAATTCATCACTACAATAAAATTTATTCAATCACAATATAATCAAGATTGTCTTTTAGACTAATTAATCTCATAAAAAAATCACTAGACTTTGAAATTTAAGAACTTGAAATTATGGCATCGATTTCTCCTTGGTAAAATTCAGCCACTTTTAGAAAGATTACCGGGCCTCTTGTCACAATGGTATTAATAATTAATGAAAACATCACCACTTTTGATTTAAGATTTATGATAACTATTTTTATTGTTAATTAATAAAATTTAATCATACTTCCATAATTCTTGTTTAATGTTAGCGTAATATATTATATTAACCTCTTTATATGATAAGCAGAAAGCAAGGCAAAAATGGCATTTTTTTCTCTTTACATCTCTATAGGAATGTCTCGCAAAAAATTATAAGCTCTGCATCAGTTTCATATTATCTAATTTTCCGTTCCCCTCAAACCCCTTTTTAGATTATTTTTTGCTGTGATTATGTTTTTATAGGTTCTGATCTTCACCATCTAGTCTTGTGTAACTTCTGAAAAATTGAATTTAGAGAAATGAATAGGAAATAAGAAGAATGGAAATTTATGCATAAGTCATGTGTGGTGAAGGCTCTAATTAAATAAACGAATAAATTAAAACTATGAAATAATTTGATTTATTTAATAGTTTACATGATTTAAAGATGACGTATTAAAACCCCAAAAAGATTTTAAAATAAGTGTTTTGTGAATTTAATTTGGATTAATTTAATATATCTATATGCTTATAAAATTCATCCATATTTTTTAATTAAAATATAGTTCTCAAGTTTAATATTATTGATAAATAGTTCATCATTAATGAAAATTTATCTTATTTTTTAACTTACTGTATGCTACTCTGATCTTCAATATATATTTTTGACTTCTGTTTATTTTCCTTTTCAAAATTGATGTTTATATAAATAATTCCTCCAAATAAGTAATAAATATTACAAATATAACTCAATTAATTATCATTAAATTGATGCTATATTTATCATTAGAACCGAAAGGTTCATGATTTGATTCTTAATTCTTGTTAATATTTTGGTTTAGATTTTATGAGCTCTGCTATTTTTTATATGAATCTGACATTCCTTTTTATACCTCACTAAATATTAAATATATTATGAAATTTGTTAAGAATTTTAAATATATTTATCTTTAAAACAATAATCTATGTGGATTATTAAAAAGCCTATTATTTTTATAAATATTTTATATCTTCTTTACAAGAATATCGAGATTACCAACAAGTATTTATTTTTAAAATATGATTTAGTTTTACAAATAAAAAAATTATAAGATTAAAAGTTTTAATATTTTGCTCAAATACATTTTTTCTTAAATTAATTAAAAATCAATCACATTTTTTCTCTTTTCCTTATCTTAAATTAAATTCTTAATTTTTAATCAATATTTTATATAAATTAGATTATATATAACAATAATAATATAATTAGCCTATGTTTTAATATATATATGATTATATTTTTTCTATCTATCATTTTAATTACGTTATCTTATTTATAAACTATATTATAAAACAGGACTTATAATTTAAAGAAAATATTTAATTGATATTAATTAAAAGATTTTGGGTAGAGGAAGTTTTTAAGGTATTAATTTACTGAATAATTATTATAAATTAAATAAAATTATTAACTTAATAATATATTTGGTACACTAATATAACAGAGAGGAAATATCTAGAATATCTATCACATTGAATAATCTTAAATATTTAATAAACATTAAATACAGAACAATCCATGCCTTATAAATTTATTAGAGTAATTTATATCGACAAAATATTTCTAATTTGTTCTATTCTAAAGTAATATTATAAATATAAAAATATAGATAATAAAAATAGCCAAATTTTAAATAAATTCCTTGTTTTATAATTTAACTATAAGACATATTACTAAGTAAAGTTAAATAATTTATATTACATGACGCTTTAAATATTTTTAATTGTAAAAAGCTCCATTAAAATTTCTTTCCCTTTATTTCTATTTTTGAAGCTATTTGATAATTAGTACAAGCTCACCATAAGCAATAAAACCTCAAGTACATGATAAAGTGTTAAGTAATTATGCAGATTAAATAGAAGCGTTTTCATATATTCCTTTTGAAGTACAGAGAGCAAACAAAATGAATATTCTTGACATACAATCTACTGATAGAGCAAGATTATAAAAAAAAGAGGTTAGTTTAATATACCAGGCTCATTTAAAAGTGATTAAGTTTAATAGTGAAATTAACTTGAAATCAATAACTTATAAAATCTATTAAATTTCTAGATTTGCAACATCAGTATACGGAGTAACTCCATCTATTTTCGATTTTAAAATATAAAATGAGGTATTAATATATAAAACAAAGTGAAGACTTTTTAGTAGTTGGTTCTCAAAATAAAACCTCAGGCCTCTAAATTGCAGAGTAACTCTACACTCCTCGCGGTTCTTAAGGCATGGGTATCGGTACTAACATCGCTAAATAATCAAGAACCGAAAACCCTGAATAAACTTATGAAAACCTAATTGTACTTAGCTTTGAATAGTAGGATAAGTAGCTATACTATAATCTTAGAAATGTCTTTAACAATGATAGAGCGAAAAGTATAAGAATAGTTTAATTAACTTAATTTTATCAACTGGTTAACAAAGGAAAAATACTGCTTTAGTATCATACCCTCTTTACGCTAAATTTATGGAAAATTCTTTATATTTTAATGTTAAATTTAAACATTAAGAGCTATTTGGTATGAGAGAGTTGTAATTAAGATGAGAGATCCATTCAATAAAGAGCAAATTGATGCTTTCATTAATTAATTTATAAATGAAGTTTCACTCATGGATTCCTTCAAAATCTACAATGTTAATGATCTAGATTCTCTCAATAATAAAAGTCTTATATTAAATTTGCTGAAGTCAACTTGATCCTCAACATGATATTATAACTCATTTATTTAGTTAATAAGAATCACAATGTTTTTGTGCTTCTTTTCTCTTTCTTCGTCAATGACTGCCAATTTGTTTGAATAATCGAAGGAAATTGGTATTATGAGAGCTATGGGCATGACTAAATTTAGAATTTAACTTCTATATATCTATGAAGCTTTTATCTTAGTAATGGCAAGCAGCTTGCTTGGAATCTTAATCGGATCTATGGTTGGTATATATATGTGAATTTATTCATAAAATTATAGAGCAAATTCTATTCACTGACATCCCTCTATTTTTCTAAATAAAAACGACAATAAATCTTATAAGTTTTAGTTCTTGATAATTCTGACCTTATCAATTATATGCGCTTTTGCTAGTACATATGGACCTACAAAGAATCTCACAGATAGACAAATTTCAGCTATTTTTTGTCAAATTTTATACTTAAAAAATTTATTATGTTTCAAATTTCAATTTGTTTTTTTAATAAAAAAAATTAAATTCTTTGAATTTTAGAATTATAACAAGCGTGATAAATTTATCAGTAATATGCTAATTGTGTTGCTATCTTAAGTAAAATAATCAATATATAAAATACTATAAAAAATTTTAAAGGAACTTAAATAAGATAAGATAATCTCAATAAATTTATTTTTAAAAAATATCTATCATAAAAGAAATATTTAAAGGAAATATTCTTGTAAATGAATATATCGTAGTATAAAACTCGGCTTGTTTTATTTCCATATATTTTAAAATATCTAATTTTTAAAATAGTTTATATCTTTCTGCTCAGTGTTCATAGTGGTGATGTTTCTAATTTTATGCACTTTTATATATTATTCTATTTCTAAGCTGAAATGGACAAATGGAGATTATTATAACATCATATCATTAAGAATATTAGACTAGGCTTATGGCAAATTCCCTTACTCAATCATTCAAGGATAATCAAATTTTGAAATGAATTTATAAATTTTATTTATTTCTCAAAGAAGAATCAGTGTCTATACACAAAAGCTTGCAGATTTAATTAATTTACAATTAAATATTTTCAGGAAAATTAAATTTGATTCTTTCAAAATAATTTTACTGATAGAGCAAGATCCAAGAGCTTTGCAACAACTAATTAGAAAACCTTATAAAACTATTTTCGATTCTATGATTGAAGACTTATAATAATCTAGAATTGTTTATTAGTTTATTGATAGAGCTCCGGGTTTCACTATGGTCGAAAGGTCAACTGGTCAATCATGATTAATATATATTTATGATTTTAAAGTAGTTATAAATGCTAAATTTGCAGGCTTAAAAACATTAAGAAATTAATAGATGCTTTTCTAAAGGACTTTAAAGAAGCTTCACATTGAAAATTATTAGAATAATTTTACTATTTAATGATCAACAAGCCACTTTTGCTGATTATATTACAAGATTTATTATATAATTTATTGACACATGATATTCAATATCATAATAGCTATCACAAATTTGATAAGATTTATATAATTTATTATCCTAAATCTACAAATTAATTAAAGTCTATTAATTATGGTTGGATTTACTATGGTATTACAGCAAATGCTATCGTTTAATAAAATGTTAAAATAAAATGGAATATATATGTTTAATACATTGATCTATTTTTCTATTTCCCTTGGACATAGTTCTTAATAAATTGTAATTGAAATAAGTCAGCTATTTTTAGATTAAACTGATTTAAAAATAAACAAGGAAATTTGTCATTAAATAATAAAATCAGCTGAGTTATTTATTTAGCTATTAGAATAGCACATACTAATTTAAATAATTGATATTTATTTCGTAAATCAATGTTTATTTTCAATAATTATTCTTCAAATATTAATTGCAGATATTAATGATTTACTTTATTTAATTTAAATAGATACTTTTTGACATGATTGAGAATATTAACTATGGATTTAGAAATAAGTTGATATCTTAAACTTAGGGAAGATAGTTTTATAATTCTTTCAAACAATAAAAATCATTCTTTCTCTCATATTTTTTTAAAAGAATTTTTTTTAAACTTTTGATTTTAAAGGCTCTTTGACTATAAATTATGCATTTAAAATCCCAAAAAAATGGTTAATATAAAGATTCATCTTATAAATTTATAAAATATTTTAATTTTTCCAAATATTTTATTCAGAAATATATGTGTTTAACTTGACCAGAAATTTTAAAAGTCAGCTGCCTTCTGAAATTCGCAAATAATAGCATAATTTTAATATATTGTAACTACATCTAGTTAAAATTATACTTGTAATTTTAAATGCCACTTACTACAATTATACTTTTTATTATGTTTCAATCGACCCAAAATACTTTCTCTTTTTAAAGACAGGAATTTTAACTACAAACGCTAATTTTTTAATTTTTTTTTTCTCATGATTGTTAGACTATATTTTAATTGAATCTTGGCTGGATTGTGCTCTTGTCTATTGTAAAAACAAAAGTTATTAAAATTTTTGATAAAATCTTTGTGGTAATTTTTCCAGGCTAATATTTATAAATTTAAAATTCTAATAAATTTTAAGCATATTTTTATATTTTATTATGTTTTTCGGCTAAATGAATGATAAGAGAATTTAAAAATTCTTTATAAATAATAAAAAAAGTGTTACTTCATGTCTAACAAACTTCCCAGATGTATAGAATAATATAATAATGACTAGAATAAAAAAATGATTTGAAAAATATTAAATCTATAGTGGAATGATTTAGAATAGGTAAGAAATTTAATTCTTTAAAAAGAATAAATTATATAGTTATTTCTCTATACTTGTAAAAAGCGAAAAGTATTAGAAAATATAGTGTTTTTTTTTATTATTACAAAGGCCGGGAAACTCACCCCAAATATATAATATTTTTTATAGTTTTAGTTGAGTTTTTAAAGCGGTTTTACTTTCATTTCCTTATAGCTATTTCTTTGAATTGTCAATATTATTAAGGTCTACTAAACTGATCTGTCCCTCAACTTTATCATAAAAACTACAAGACCTCTGATTTAAGATTAATATATTGCTAAATATGGAACTTTGTAGAGATTTGATTTATATATTTTTATAGTTGTTGTAGCTTTTAATTTAGAACTAGTATTTATCAAAAGCCTCTTTTATCTGTGGTGGTTGAACTTAGACCTATAAATTTAGATGATAGTTTTAAAATAGTGGCTTTGGAGTGCATAAAATACAATAGCTAAAAAAATCGATGGCGATAGAACAATTATCATATTAGTAGTTAAAGTTAATTAATTAAACTTATAATTAATTTTAATAGATTCCAAATTATCCCCAATTTTATTACCTAATAAAGATCGTGAGGACAGTAATTTAGCTATTACAAATAAAAGCTTGTTCAATTGATTCAACTGTTTATTAGGGAATAAGAATTGATATATTAGTACATTTAAGTTTCTTGAATCTAACAAAAGAATTAAAATTAATTTATAGATATATAATAATAATCAAATTATAAAAATAATTTGTTTAAACTAAATTTTATTATAAAATATTTTATAATCAAAAAGTTTAATTTGTTACTATTTTTTTTCTAGTTTTACTATAATATATCATCTTATGTAATTTGCTAATAATTTGTTATTCAATTCTTTTTTATTAAATTGTCAAATTAAATATTTATTTTAAGTTATAAATAGTCTCAAAAATATTTATAATAAGAGTATAGAGTAAATTAATTTAAATTTAAAAAAATGACTATATTTTAAATTAAAATAATAAAAACAGTGTAAAAATATTCAAATTTAAAATTAAAATTTTTAATTTAAAATTAATTAAAATATAAAGTTCTCATCTTGAATTATTAATTTGTTTTCTAATTTTTGGTATTTCCATTAACAAGTATTTCATTGGGAACATTAAAGAGAATTTGTAATTATAATCCCACCGCCTATTATTTTATTATGTTATTTATAACCTTTAAACCATTAAATATATTCCTACCCTTTAATTTATTTAAGAGTAAAAATATAATATCATTTTTTATAGATCATTTTTGGTGAAACAAATTTTTCCACAAAAATACTGAAAAGTAGTGCTTCACAAAGAAATAAAAGTAAATAAACTCGAAATATTACATTTTAGAGAACAAGCAATATCTGAATTTTTCAATTAGAAGAATGAAAAATAATTAAATATTTTTAATAATAAAGGATTAACTTTGAGATTACAATTTGATAAATTTAAGAATAAAAAAAATCAATGATTTAAGTAAAATTTATAGCTGCTCTTAACCATACACTTAACTTCTAGTAAAAAAATAAAATAATTAATAAATAAACATGCTTTAGTTTATGATTTAAAATTTCCAAAAATTTTGCTAAAAATAGATAAAATTAATAATTTATATATATAATTAAATAAAAACACCAATCAACTACAAAATGAGTTTAATGGTTTTGATTTATATGGCATGTAATTTTTCTTCAGTTTCACTTTCAATTTAATTAAGAACAAAGTTGATTTTTGGAAAGTAAAATTTATTTAAAGGATTACCAATAAACTCTAGTACAAAATCAATATCAAGAGATTTCAATAAAAACCCAAAAATCTTTTCAAATGTATTATAATTTTGTTTTATTATAATAGAGCTAAGATTTCAATGAATTTACATTAAAATTAAATTTTAAAAGAAATTACAAAAGAAAATCTTCATTTTGGTTTGCTTTTATCTGTCAAGCATGATATTTAAATGAAGAAATAAAAGAAGATCACAAGAATGAAATAGGATCTCTTTTGATGAGAAAAAAAAGAAAAGATTTGAAATAAGTGAAAGTCGCTTTATCAATAGAAAATCTTATATTTATAAATAGTAAATTAAATTAACTTTTTAGAAAATCATGGCTCTACTCAAAATTTAATGTAGATGAAAGAGAAGTTTTTATAAAAAATATGAAAAGATTTCAAAATTAAAAAGATACCAGATATGATTATAGACCCAGGTGATAATTCAATAAAAACCTTGACAAGGGAAAAATGTAGTAAACGAAAGAGAACCCAGATTTCTTAAGAAGCCATATAAATATGCAAGCTCATCTATTCTCTTAATATAAAAAAACTGATAAATGAACAGAAAATATGTTTTGTTTCGCTCATTCTTTTGCTTTTTCATGATTTACCCTAAAATAAATTAAACACTTGATAAATCTACATATCACTCTTGAAGTCGGTAGTGAAGAAGAATCATTGAAATTTTTTATATGATACTTTTTATCAATAGACACCCATTATAACTTCAATTCCATTTAAATTAAGGGCTGCATTGAATATAAAATAATTGTGTTATGTTTTAATATTAATTTTCCTTAAGTTTGTCTTCATTTTAATGAAACGAAGAGTTATCCACAAATAAAAGAATCTTTTAATCAGCATAAATACTTTTGAGGTTCTGAAATAAACATTTATTTTATACGGTCTTTGCTTATTAAGGCCTTA
This sequence comes from Oxytricha trifallax, assembly GCA_000711775.1. Taxonomy (NCBI): domain Eukaryota; phylum Ciliophora; class Spirotrichea; order Sporadotrichida; family Oxytrichidae; genus Oxytricha; species Oxytricha trifallax. Next base: position 31,072 of record ARYC01019868.1, read on the forward strand.
CCTAGCTCATTATTTTCTCTGATTCCGCCAAATTTTAATGAATTTAATCCTCATATTCCATAATTTCCTTCAATAATTATATGCCTTTTATCCAAGTCTTAATAAAAAATAAAATGAAGTTATATAAAGATTGTATGATTTTTATAATACTCTTGGGGGGGGGGAAGTTTCCTGCCCCCAAAAAGGTAGTTTCCTGCCCCCGAAAAGGTAGTTTCCTGCCCCCGAAAAGGTAGTTTCCCACATACATAAAAATATGTAATTTTTATAATTTTCAAAGAATTTTTATCATCAATAATGATGTCGTTTTTTTTAATTTAGCTTCAAATATCATTTCTACCTTGATAATAATTTTAAAATTTAATGATAATTACATTATTTATTAATAAAAAACACTTATTTTAGCCTTGTTAATAATATATAATTTGATAAAGAATAATTATGTACCTTGAAAATTATATAATAATAAATGTTGTATAGTACATGATTATGGTAATTGATATTGAAATTTATTTGTTTCTATTTAAATTATTGCAAAAAAAATAAAATTTAATGTGGGGGCAGGATACTACCTTTTGGGGCAGGAAACTTCCCCCCCCATACTCTTATTCTCTTTTCATTATATCAAACCAGTATTATTGTTAAAATATAAATGAAATGGGAAAAAGTGAAAATAAAAATAAATAAATAAATAATATGTGTACGCTTTTAATATTAAACCCTTTTGACCAATTAATCAAAACCCCTTAATTATATAAAAACGCATTTTCATAACCCAGAAACCCCTGGACCATATTTCAAAACCCCAAATCCCCCTTCGATGGGTAATTCAAAACCCCTAAACCCTTTTCGTTTGAAGTGTAGTGTGTTTGATAATTATGAATAAATATGGGATAAATTGCCCTTTATTAGTTCTTTTTGCAGTGTATGATTACCAAGTGTATAGAGAGCATAGCTTAATTAGAGAGGAGCTTTATAAGTGTAATGGGCATATGTATGAAGGTCATTCGCATTATCCATCGCAGTTCTTGAAGCTGAAATGGGAAGGGCGGTGATCGGCATGCTCATACATTAGAGAGATCCTGCATTGGGTGGACCTCCATCTAAAGAAGCACGATCGGAATCCAGTTGAAAGGGTTGCTTGCTTGCATGAGCATATATCAAGGTTGCTTCAAATACAAAGTGGGAAAGTGCGATAGCAATTGCCATGATTGATTATTATTATTATCATTATAGCCTTGTATTATAAATTACTCTTTTATAAAGGGGGATCCCCTTTAATAGGCTCAGCAACATAAACTGCTTCTGTAACAAACATCATCAGACAAATCCATAGCGCAGAGTGTGCAGCCACTTTTTGATACTGAACACCCACATGCCTTGAATGTCTTCTGCACTTAAGCTCTGTACGATTTCAGAGACCCTCTTCACGAGCTGCTGCCTAGAGATGTTAGATGGGATTATCTTACTTGGAGTTTACTGTGTCCACTTTGAGTTGCTTCTTGACGAACGAGAAGAGCTACTCTATAGGATTCAACCAGGGCGAATACTCGGCATTGAATAGAACATTCACCTTGAACTTCCTGGCTGTCTCGAGCATCTCTGAATACTTATGAATGACAGCGTTATCCATCAAGAGTACCACCTACTTAGAGTTGAGATCTTTGTCCGTTCTCACACTTCGCAAGGTATGATAGATGAAATTCTCGAAGAGGGAGGAGTCGAAAGCGCCCTCTATGATTTGACTTGAGAGGATTCGGTCTTGAGATATGGCCGCTATAAATGACATCGAGAACTGCTGCCTCTTATTGGGGCTCTTCTAGATCGAAAGCTCCCTCACCTTCATGCCATAACTACCTAGATTTTGCTTCATTTCACTCTGGTATTCTGCAATGCTTTTAAACTTGGAGGCTTCCTGTTTGTCATCAAAGTAGTCTTGGATGCTCTGTATATCACGCTCAAACTTTTCGCTCTCTTCCTTCAAGTTGAAGCCTATATTTCCATTTTCAATCAATAGCAAATCTTACCTTGACTTTCGCTGAGTTGGTCTATAGATGCGCTGCTCACATTCTAGGACAGCCTTAGCTTTTTAGGAGTGATGCCAAACCGATTCTCCTTTTGTTTGTCTCCCACCAAGTCAACCGATTTCTTCCTCGAGCTTGACAACTTCAACTTGGCAATTCGATCCAGGACTAGAGTGAACCCACTCCTCAATTTCTTCGCCGGCAGATCCTCCGAAACCACTGACTTGACCGAGCTTGCGATCCTGAAATTCTGAAAGTATTTTGTCAAGCTCAACTACTGGTTCAGGCCCTCTGGCACTTCAGGAATTGGGGAAAGATCTTTCTTCAGAGTTGCTTTTGATTTATAAGCTGGAGTTTATTATTAGGAGGTCCTAACCTAAAATCTCGAATTTTTCTAAACAATATAAAGCCAAGAAAATTACGTTCTTCTAATCAATACTTGAAGAACACAGGCTGCTGGATTTCAAGACTGTTTTTGATTTTGCAGGCGTCCTCTTACCCAAGATTGAGGCCTCTAACTTTTCAGATTCTAAACCTCCCTTATTCTGAATTTGACTTGAAAAGTTCCAGGCTTTTCTATGAAGGTTTTGATTGAATTATGATAAAATGCTTACGATTTTAGGATTTTGAAGCCTCACTTTCAACTTGCGATTTTCGAGATTTTGAGGCTTAAATTGGAGAATTTTGCAACTTAGGATTAGATGGCTCAGGGGCGATATTTATAGGGGTTATCCTAAAATTTGGTAAAGCAGAGTCGCCAATCACTTCCTAGTCACTGGCACTATAATCCTAAAACCTACCAAGCAATTATTGGCCATACAAAAGTTTGGAATCGCCCACCAGAATGGGGTTGCCAGCAGGTGATGTTTGTTACAGTCGTGATTGACTTTTGCTTTGTCGATACATATCATTGATATTGAAAGCCCACTACTTTGGGGGCATCGAGTCAAACCTAAAGTTGCTTTCATCCACTGAAATGATCACCGCATCCTCAAGTAGGAACTGCGAAAGCAGGCGACTTATCCACAGCCTTTTATCGTTATAGCTGGGGTCACGATACTTGGTATTGGCAGCCTGGGTCTTCCCAAATCTTAAATGGAATTTCTCTTTCAAAACCTTGTTCAAGGTTGCTACGCAAGGCACTTTGAGAGCTGAGGCCTCAGGGTTATTTTCAGATAGCTCTCTGAGATAGTTGTGCAGCTTCTAACCAGTGACCTGGTAGATACCATTCAGCTCCAAATAACTTTGAATCGAATCAAGCAGGAGAGGGTTATCAGTAACTCCTTTTCGACCCACTTTTTGCAAGGCCTTGGGTTCATGAATCGTGTGTTGAATTTCATGCTTGAACTTCTCAACTATCCTATAAACCATGTCTACCCCTATCCTCAACTTCTTGGCAATCTGCCTTGGCTTCAAGTGATCATTAAAGTACAGGCTTACGGCATCTAATTTCTTACAGGCCAGCTTGGCCTCGCGCTTCTTTAAGAATGGGTTTTTATCTGCATTCTTGGCCCTCTTATTATTGCCAATACTCTCAAGTATTTTCTGCATGACTTTAGAGTTCTTTGCGAGATCGGGGTTCAGAGTTACCATACTCTGCTAGTTGTCAGGCCCTGCAGTTCCAATTCCATTGCCTGCTTTCTTCTAATTGAAAGCCGCAGCCTTCCCAGATTTAATACTCTAAAGATAAGTCTCCAAGAACCCACACAGCTCATCATCCTCTTGCATGTAACAAACATCAACATTCTTTTTCAGGTATTCGGCGATTGATTCCGAGGGGAGTTTGATAATGACTCCACCCGTCAACTCTGACACATGAGGCGGTACCTCGCCGGCATTGATTACCTTGCCCGAGCTGTAGGTGAACTTGGACTTCTAAATCACATTAGGGAAGAGCTTGCCCAAGACCACTGGCGTCCACTTTGTGATGGTCTTCTCCTGCACCTTCACTTTGCTGGGTTTGATATCTTATAGGGAATTGGAGTCCAGGAACTCATCGCTGATAATTGATTGATGCGAGAGTGAGAAGCCAGACTTCGAGCTATGCTTACTTTCTTCATTCTGTGGCAGTTTCTTCTGGCCCTTAATTGAAGGGGCCTTGCTTTATGGTTTGTGGAGAGATGACAGGATACGCTGTTTATATAATTTGAACTCTTTAATTTAATTATAATTAATCCTGAAATCATCGGCAGATTATAATATATTAATATTTCCAATGAAGGAATTGCGAAAGCTGGAAAATTTTGGTCCTGATATTGAAATTTAGATCTCCTTTGAACAATCAAGTGCTCTCTTAAATAAACTTGAACATCTTGAAAGTTGTTTAGAAGTATTGCTTACCATCGGTGTTATTATTAAGCCATCCTGTGAGTAAAAAACCTCCCTGCTTTGCAGTGTTTTCGATTTCATTACATCTACTCACCCCATGAGTATAATCGCGCTCTGCAGATTCTTGAAAGAGCAATTGAAAGCAGATTCTAGTAACCCTGATTTAATAAAACTTGCTAACTCTTTGACAGCTGTCATTGATGGATCTCATTTATCTGTTTACTAAGATTATAGCAGATATCCCAAGCCTTGCTTAGAGAAACTTAAAATTCTTGACTTCTGTAAACTTTTAAGACAAAATAAGGTTCATGGTCTCAGTTTCGAAGACTAACAACATGATGAGATCTGTGAGGATCCTCAAGTTGCTGTAATGTACCATACTAATAGGATCATTTTTAAAAAAAGCACTATATCCAAAAAATTTATAACAAAAGCTAGACGTGCAATTACAACCAAAAACTTCACTCCGCATTTGAAGGGAACCGTCAATACCAAGAGTTTGCACAAGTGTGGTATTAGTTTTGATGCTTTTAAGAAAATTCAAGAGTTTCACGCAGGCTCGTATCTTCTTTATTGGAAAAATGATGGGAAAATTCCTACTCTCAGCCAAATGGAAGATTCTGAGGAAGAGCGCGAATAAGAAGAGGTTCCTTAAGCCAATGAGGAGAATGAATCAGATGAGGAAACGATGAGGAAAACAATGAGGAAAACGATGAAGAGGAAGAGACAGACCAAGAACCTGTTAACAATTATGAACAAATTCTTTTGGGAGGAGGTATGAACCTATTGGACGTCGATCTTAAGGAAAAAAGCATAATACTTGAAGATAACCTACTTTCATCAAATAGAAGATCAAGTTAACTTGTGAGCAGTTTCACAAACGAAAACTCGAGGCGTCATCACGAAATCATAGATAGTCAAATGACTGTAAGCGAGTATACCGACCAATTAAACATTCGACGTTACGAGTCGTACACTCCTTAGAAGAGCTAACAAAAGATCAGTGAGCAAATGCTCTAAAACAAGAAAGATCATCATAAGGATTCTCTTCAGGATTGTCTGAAAAATCCTTTCAGTTTTCAGGATCTCCTTAATCAAGTTGAGGAGAAGTTACAAGGTTACAGAGATAATTTCACCGAAAGTCAAATTAAAGGCTGGTGGGTCTTTACGCTCTTTTAAATAAATGCCGATCACTAATGTGATAACAAGTCCCTCAAGATTCAATTGATCGAACCTGATACTATCCAAGAAGAAAGACGTATAAGTTGCATTTAAATCAGGGAGAAAATGAAAGCGGAGGGGAAAGCTTAAGAGCAAAAACTTTAAGAAGCTTAACAGCAGCTAGCCTAATAAGAGATGCAGCAGTAACTGAATAATAAGCACCTCCCAGATATTTCTCACCTATCTAAAGGTAAGGGGAACTCTAAAGTGAAACATGATGTCAGCACAATTTATCAAAAGATAAGAGAGAACTAATAGTGCTATGAAGAAAAGCCTATTAAATCTCTATCCAGCAAGTCATCTGTTTATAAAGAAACTGACGTAGCAGCCTATACTAAAAACTTAAAAAAAGGCTAATTGAAAGAGCTCCATATGGAATTCAAAACTATCGTGACCAACAGAGATTACATTGACCCTGTTTTCATTAGATTTAACTTAGTATCCTATCCTGCTCCAAATTTCACTCCTTCAGAGTTCACAACTCTGAACAGGATGATGAATTCCGCCGTGCTTATCAATAGATATGTAGAGAGCAAATTATCCCCGGAATAAAAAAAGCTCTTTACAGGATCTCCGTTCTTTGATTCAGAAAATTACAGGCTAATGAACAGTTGTCACGCTTATCAAGTCACTAAGGGCACAAATAAATTCAGACATTTTCAACATAGAAACTACAAACAGGCCTTCAACAATAACTTCGTTTTTCGACCAGATATTTAAAAGCAAGAGCCACTTGACGAGTACTTTGACCAATTGATGGGAGTTGCTAACATTCTCTGTGACGGGATGATCTATGTCGAGAGGAGAGCATTCTTAATGTTACTGGCTGGATTGCTTAATGCCCCACCTTCACACATTACTGATAGTCATTTCCTTAATCCTCTATCATTTCCATTCGCCGCAATGATGAATATACTGGTCTTTGATTTCAGACTTTCTCAGTATCAAATCAGACTTGTGCATTAGAATTGACAATAAACCCCACAACTTTAATTAAGTGCCAGCTTTCACTAAAATATTTGATGAAAACAAGAAGCTGATATCTGAATGGGTTGATGGTTATTCGTCAATTATTGTTGAGCTCTTCTACTTTAACAAGGATGAAGATATTCCCAAGGCTCAGTATGCAGTGATAAGGGAAAACTAGTGCAACTAACTTGAGTTTATGTCTATGAAAAGGGGAGTCATTGCTCTGCCACAATGGTATTATCCTTAATTAAACGAGAAGAAGCTTGTCTCCAATCTGATCGATGAATTGTTCTGCAGTGATGAGTTTAAACTGGGATTAAAACTTCCTTTCTCACTGCGTTTTTATGAATGCAGCAGACTGTCAAAACCCAGGTTTACACTAGCCCATCGACCTGCTGACTTCATGCCTAGAGCTAGGGACGCTTTAGTGAGATACTTTAGCATGTAAGACCATTAAAAAAAGCCTTAATTATAATCTATAGGTATGGAGCAAAGGAATTCCCTTATTGTGAGTTAGATTTAAGGAGAGGGGAAAAATATTTGATTCACCAAATTGATGAGTTGACATACGAGAAAGCAGAATCAATAACATACTATGCTAAAGGTAGGGACAATTATGACTACATATATCCAGACATAACTTCATGGCAGACTAAAGACCACATAGTGCGACTACGCAAAAGAATTCAAAAAGATAACGACAAATGTAATTCTGATTCATTTTTATTTTGTATAGACGACTTGGAAAGTAACTAGAATGAGCTTAACTACTATGAGAAAGACAACTTGAACTTGGACCCCTGGTATTGCATTTAAACCGTGAACCATTTTGCTGAGATCATTAGTCATATCGAAAACAGCAGAGATGAGTATAACTCTCTCGAGTTCGATCATTACATACAAATTTATAATGACATTCAAGCTAAAGTCTTTCAAAAGATATAGAGCAAGATACCAGAAATTCTTAATTTCATGTCGGATAAGTAAGATATTCAAATTAAATTCAATACTATTTAGAGGGTCGGTCTCGCTGGTTCCTTTATAAGAAAAGCAAAAGAATTTTTAGCTTAACTATGAGATCCCTTATGACCTTAGAGTTAATATGATAAACTGTCTGACAAGTACCGAGTTCCCAAGAAATAAATATGAGCAAGCAAATTTGGTGAAGCTAAGTCGATATGATGATAAACTAAGCAATAAGTATCTGGATTCAATTCAACCAATCGTGGAAAAATCACATGAATTTGATACCGTGAAAATTTACCCAGCCTCATCAAAGATTATAGTGCCCGAACATTTGTTTAATTACTAAAATGTTTACAAGGCAAGCTTTTTTAAAAGTTTAGCCTACTTGTCATAATAGTCGGCCGACATTTTAAAGTAAAGTTTTGATGTTTGTTACATTAATTTATAGGAAAACTTATCCAGTCAATTCTGAATACATGGTTGTGCCTCAGAATCCTTATTATTAGGGATCAGCGCATCTCCAAAACCTCTACAATGATAAGCTGTTCCACCAGAACTAAATCAATAGCTCACCAAATTATAATGCTCCCCTTTCCCAATCACCCTACTTGCAACTTTAGAATGATCGCTATTCGAAAAGCAAATCTGGAAATGTTCTTGAATCTATCCAGGATTTCGATTTGCGTGGTTCCAGGACTTCTTAAAATTTGTATGATTACAATAAGAGAGAGACTAAGTTGAATGATAAAGAAAAAGGTTAGAGAAACAGACAGGGATTTGATCTAAAAAAGAATAATGGAGATAGACTTCGTCAAAATTTCTCTCGTAAAAACCTTTTAAAAAACCCCAAGATATGAAGAATGTCAAAGCAAATGTATTGTAGTAATATGAGGAAGAGAAGGGTGATTACACAGGAAAAAGTAACAAAAGTAGACAGGACAATATCTCAAGAGGAGGTTTAAATGATCCCGCTTCTCATAAAGGCTCAGTTGGTCACACTAAGAGTGTTAATGCCAATAAACGCATACATGATTCAGAACTTGAGATATTGAGCTAACAAAGCTAAAAACAGTAGAATGTCAACAACTAATTAAAGTCATCAGCCGAACAAATTAATTAACAGCTCCAAAACCCAAGTGGCAAGAATTCCACAAGCAAGAATGGCCAAAATACATAGCATTCCAATGATGCAAAACCCCCAAAGCAATAGATCCAAAGCTCTTCGAATTCCTCTACTGGAAGTGTGAACAGATTAACTCATAAACCAAGCTCATAAACTACAAAGAAAGCACCTGCTCGAGTGTCCAAGGAACCCGAGAGTGGTCTTAACATGATTCTCGAGGAAGAGGTCGAGGAGACTTAAACTTAGACAGTGCCAAACAGGATCATCAATTAGGAGGGCATTTCTGAGAGTGAGGATGAAGATAAGGGGACTCATCAAAACCAGACTGCCAAGGTCAACCCGGCCATTAACAAATCTACTGAAGAAAACAAAAAGAAGAATGAGAAACCCCGAGTTAGCAACAAAAAAGAGCCTAAGCAAAAGACCTTACAAGATACGATAGAAAAATTTGACAAAAATAATAAGAACTCTTAAAAGCCAAAAAAACCAAATTCTCACGCTACCAGTAAGTAAACTTTACTTTAAATTATATATATATCGTGAGTGTAGTGAGGTGGGGTATATACTATATATTTATATATATATATATAATTAATATATATACTATATATAGAAGCAACAGACAATCCTAAGTAAAGGATAACTAGAGAATATCGAGATCAAAACAAAAAGAGCTTAATGTGAAGGCTCAGGAACAACTACAAGACCAAGACAGAATGCTGATGATTCAACTAATCACAGCGCAAAGTCCGGCAAGTAGCTTCAGATTAAATAGTAGATTGAATAGAAGAATGGTACACAGCATCCAGCTACCAAGAAAAATTTGAAATGAAAGTCAAGCTAGTCCACTGAAAGAAGCTATTCATGCTACTTAGCCAGCTCAAGTATAATAATATGTTCAAGTATATTGTCACTTAAGTATCTGCTAAATGCAGCTTTTTTATGTTATTTTTAGTATTATTTCACAAGCATTTATTCTACTCTCTTTATAATTATGACCAATTCTAATCTTTTAATAATCCAATTTAAATCGAGATATTCTCAACGCGATTGGCCGATTTATTTATAAATAAGCGGAATTCCAGGTCCAGTCTATTGTTAAATTTCGAAAGTTTTAATCGACAGCGCTCTTTAACTGCTGTCAACAATTCTTATCTTCCTGCCTACCCCACTGCTGCCGCAGTTTTAGTTCTTGAACCTCTCGTCTAGTATGCATTCTATACGCTTAATTAACCCAAGTCTATAGTTAAACTCCAGTGAGCAGCCTTAACTAAGGTAGTCTTCAAAAAACCCGAAGGTTTAATGAGTGATGTTTGTTACACTCATGTCGGTTTTGCCCAACTCAAAATTTGGGCAGCGTTTCAGCTTTTCCAGTCTTCACAGTTCAGCCCAACAAAATCCCTCTACCAACACTGACCCCTAAGACCCTAAGTAAGTTGACCTAAGACCAGGTTCTACTGGACTCTTACTATTCGAGCAAGGAAAAATCCTTTACTTTCTATTTCACTCTATTGGGCTATCTTTAAAACTACTATCTATAGATCACTCTCATGAAAAGCACCAAACAAACTACTCTTGCTCTTCAAAACTTCTTGCCACCTAACTAGCACAAACACGTGATCGTTGGCCACTCAGCCAAGGTCCTTGTCACTTTGAGAATTGGGTCTTGAGTTTGAAAATCACTCATGAGGCATCGGTGATGTTTGTTACACTTACAGTGATCTTGATTTGGAGATCTCAAAATTTTGGCAGGGTTTCAGGTTTACTAAGACTTGAAAAATTTAAAC
>ARYC01019869.1:0-13080 GCA_000711775.1 Oxytricha trifallax
GACAGGCTGCTGGATTTCAAGACTGTTTTTGATTTTGCAGGCGTCCTCTTACCCAAGATTGAGGCCTCTAATTTTTCAGATTCTAAACCTCCCTTATTCTGAATTTGACTTGAAAAGTTCCAGGCTTTTTTATGAAAGTTTTGATTGAATTATGATAAAATGCTTACGATTTATAGGATTTTGAAGCCTCACTTTCAACTTGCGATTTTCGAGATTTTGAGGCTAAAATTGGAGAATTTTGCAACTTAGGATTAGATGGCGCAGGGGCGATATTTATAGGGGTTATCCTAAAAATTTGGTAAAGCAGAGTCGCCAATCACTTCCTAGTCACTGGCACTATAATCCTAAAACCTACCAAGCAATTATTGGCCATACAAAAGTTTGGAATCGCCCACCAGAATGGGGTTGCCAGCAGGTGATGTTTGTTACAGTCGTGATTGACTTTTGCTTTGTCGATACATATCATTGATATTGAAAGCCCACTACTTTGGGGGCATCGAGTCAGACCTAAAGTTGCTTTCATCCACTGAAATGATCACCGCATCTTCAAGTAGGAACTGCGAAAGCAGGCGACTTATCCACAGCCTTTTATCGTTATAGCTGGGGTCACGATACTTGGTATTGGCAGCCTGGGTCTTCCCAAATCTTAAATGGAATTTCTCTTTCAAGACCTTGTTCAAGGTTGCTACGCAAGGCACTTTGAGAGCTGTGGCCTCAGGGTTATTTTCAGATAGCTCTCTGAGATAGTTGTGCAGCTTCTAACCAGTGACCTGGTAGATACCATTCAGCTCCAAATAACTTTGAATCGAATCAAGCAGGAGAGGGTTATCAGTAACTCCTTTTCGACCCACTTTTTGCAGGGCCTTGGGTTCATGAATCGTGTGTTGAATTTCATGCTTGAACTTCTCAACTATCCTATAAACCATGTCTACCCCTATCCTCAACTTCTTGGCAATCTGCCTTGGCTTCAAGTGATCATTAAAGTACAGGCTTACGGCATCTAATTTCTTACAGGCCAGCTTGGCCTCGCGCTTCTTTAAGAATGGGTTTTTATCTGCATTCTTGGCCCTCTTATTATTGCCAATACTCTCAAGTATTTTCTGCATGACTTTAGAGTTCTTTGCGAGATCGGGGTTCAGAGTTACCATACTCTGCTAGTTGTCAGGCCCTGCAGTTCCAATTCCATTGCCTGCTTTCTTCTAATTGAAAGCCGCAGCCTTCCCAGATTTAATACTCTAAAGATAAGTCTCCAAGAACCCACACAGCTCATCATCCTCTTGCATGTAACAAACATCAACATTCTTTTTCAGGTATTCGGCGATTGATTCCGAGGGGAGTTTGATAATGACTCCACCCGTCAACTCTGACACATGAGGCGGTACCTCGCCGGCATTGATTACCTTGCCCGAGCTGTAGGTGAACTTGGACTTCTAAATCACATTAGGGAAGAGCTTGCCCAAGACCACTGGCGTCCACTTTGTGATGGTCTTCTCCTGCACCTTCACTTTGCTGGGTTTGATATCTTATAGGGAATTGGAGTCCAGGAACTCATCGCTGATAATTGATTGATGCGAGAGTGAGAAGCCAGACTTCGAGCTATGCTTACTTTCTTCATTCTGTGGCAGTTTCTTCTGGCCCTTAATTGAAGGGGCCTTGCTTTATGGTTTGTGGAGAGATGACAGGATACGCTGTTTATATAATTTGAACTCTTTAATTTAATTATAATTAATCCTGAAATCATCGGCAGATTATAATATATTAATATTTCCAATGAAGGAATTGCGAAAGCTGGAAAATTTTGGTCCTGATATTGAAATTTAGATCTCCTTTGAACAATCAAGTGCTCTCTTAAATAAACTTGAACATCTTGAAAGTTGTTTAGAAGTATTGCTTACCATCGGTGTTATTATTAAGCCATCCTGTGAGTAAAAAACCCCCCTGCTTTGCAGTGTTTTCGATTTCATTACATCTACTCACCCCATGAGTATAATCGCGCTCTGCAGTTTCTTGAAAGAGCAATTGAAAGCAGAATCTAGTAACCCTGATTTAATAAAACTTGCTAACTCTTTGACAGCTGTCATTGATGGATCTCATTTATCTGTTTACTAAGATTATAGCAGATATCCCAAGCCTTGCTTAGAGAAACTTAAAATTCTTGACTTCTGTAAACTTTTAAGACAAAATAAGGTTCATGGTCTCAGTTTCGAAGACTAACAACATGATGAGATCTGTGAGGATCCTCAAGTTGCTGTAATGTACCATACTAATAGGATCATTTTTAAAAAAAGCACTATATCCAAAAAATTTATAACAAAAGCTAGACGTGCAATTACAACCAAAAACTTCACTCCGCATTTGAAGGGAACCGTCAATACCAAGAGTTTGCACAAGTGTGTATTAGTTTTGATGCTTTTTAGAAAATTCAAGAGTTTCACGCAGGCTCGTATATTCTTTATTGGAAAAATGATGGGAAAATTCCTACTCTCAGCCAAATGGAAGATTCTGGGGAAGAGCGCGAATAAGAAGAGGTTCCTTAAGCCAATGAGGAGAATGAATCAGATGAGGAAAACGATGAGGAAAACAATGAGGAAAACGATGAGGAGGAAGAGACAGACCAAGAACCTGTTAACAATTATGAACAAATCCTTTTGGGAGGAGGTATGAACCTATTGGACGTCGATCTTAAGGAAAAAAGCATAATACTTGAAGATAACCTACTTTCATCAAATAGAAGATCAAGTTAACTTGTGAGCAGTTTCACAAACGAAAATTCGAGGCGTCATCACGAAATCATAGATAGTCAAATGACAGTAAGCGAGTATACCGACCAATTAAACATTCGACGTTACGAGTCGTACACTCCTTAAAAGAGCTAACAAAAGATCAGTGAGCAAATGCTCTAAAACAAGAAAGATCATCATAAGGATTCTCTTCAGGATTGTCTGAAAAATCCTTTCAGTTTTCAGGATCTCCTTAATCAAGTTGAGGAGAAGTTACAAGGTTACAGAGATAATTTCACCGAAAGTCAAATTAAAGGCTGGTGGGTCATTACGCTCTTTTAAATAAATGCCGATCACTAATGTGATAACAAGTCCCTCAAGATTCAATTGATCGAACCTGATACTATCCAAGAAGAAAGACGTATAATTTGCATTTAAATCAGGGAGAAAATGAAAGCGGAGGGGAAAGCTTAAGAGCAAAAACTTTAAGAAGCTTAACAGCAGCTAGCCTAATAAGAGATGCAGCAGTAACTGAATAATAAGCACCTCCCAGATATTTCTCACCTATCTAAAGGTAAGGGGAACTCTAAAGTGAAACATGATGTCAGCACAATTTATCAAAAGATAAGAGAGAACTAATAGTGCTATGAAGAAAAGCCTATTAAATCTCTATCCAGCAAGTCATCTGTTTATAAAGAAACTGATGTAGCAGCTTATACTAAAAACTTAAAAAAGGCTAATTGAAAGAGCTCCATAAGGAATTCAAAACTATCGTGACCAACAGAGATTACATTGACCCTGTTTACATTAGATTTAACTTAGTATCCTATCCTGCTCCAAATTTCACTCCTTCAGAGTTCACAACTCTGAACAGGATGATAAATTCCGCCGTGCTTATCAATAGATATGTAGAGAGCAAATTATCCCCAGAATAAAAAAAGCTCTTTACAGGATCTCCGTTCTTTGATTCAGAGAATTACAGCTAATGAACAGTTGTCACGCTTATCAAGTCACTAAGGGCACAAATAAATTCAGACATTTTCAACATAGAAACTACAAACAGGCCTTCAACAATAACTTCGTTTTTCGACCAGATATTTAAAAGCAAGAGCCACTTGACGAGTACTTTGACCAATTGATGGGAGTTGCTAACATTCTCTGTGACGGGATGATCTATGTCGAGAGGAGAGCATTCTTAATGTTACTGGCTGGATTGCTTAATGCCCCACCTTCACACATTACTGATAGTCATTTCCTTAATCCTCTATCATTTCCATTCGCCGTAATGATGAATATACTGGTCTTTGATTTCAGACTTTCTCAGTATCAAATCAGACTTGTGCATAGAATTGACAATAAACCCCACAACTTGAATTAAGTGCCAGCTTTCACTAAAATATTTGATGAAAACAAGAAGCTGATATCTGAATGGGTTGATGGTTATTCGTCAATTATTGTTGAGCTCTGCTACTTTAACAAGGATGAAGATATTCCCAAGGCTCAGTATGCAGTGATAAGGGAAAACTAGTGCAACTACCTTGAAACCATGTCTATGAAAAGGGGAGTCATTGCTCTGCCACAATGGTATTATCCTTAATTCAACGAGAAGAAGCTTGTCTCCAATCTGATCGATGAGTTGTTCTGCAGTGATGAGTTCAAACTGGGATTAAAACTTCCTTTCTCACTGCGTTTTTATAAATGCAGCAGACTGTCAAAACCCAGGTTCACACTAGCCCATCGACCTGCTGACTTCATGCCTAGAGCTAGGGACGCGTTAGTGAGATACTTTAGCATGTAAGACCATTAAAAAAGCCTAAATTATAATCTATAGGTATGGACCAAAGGAATTCCCTTATTGTGAGTTAGATTTAAGGAGAGGGGAAAAATATTTGATTCACCAAATTGATGAGTTGACATACGAGAAAGCAGAATCAATAACATACTATGCTAAAGGTAGGGACAATTATGACTACATATATCCAGACATAACTTCATGGCAGACTAAAGACCACATAGTGCGACTACGCAAAAGAATTAAAAAAGATAACGAAAAATGTAATTCTGATTCATTTTTATTTTGTATAGACGACTTGGAAAGTAACTAGAATGAGCTTAACTACTATGAGAAAGACAACGAGAACTTGGACCCCTGGTATTGCATTTAAACCGTGAACCATTTTGCTGAGATCATTAGTCATATCGAAAACAGCAGAGATGAGTATAACTCTCTCGAGTTCGATCATTACATACAAATTTATAAAGACATTCAAGCTAAAGTCTTTCAAAAGATATAGAACAAGATACCAGAAATTCTTAATTTCATGTCGGATAAGTAAGATATTCAAATTAAATACAATACTATTTAGAGGGTCGGTCTCGCTGGTTCCTTATAAGAAAAGCAAAAGAATTTTTAGCTTAACTATGAGATCCCTTATGACCTTAGAGTTAATATGATAAACTGTCTGACAAGTACCGAGTTCCCAAGAAATAAATATGAGCAAGCAAATTTGGTGAAGCTAAGTCGATATGATGATAAACTAAGCAATAAGTATCTGGATTCAATTCAACCAATCGTGGAAAAATCACATGAATTTGATACCGTGAAAATTTACCCAGCCTCATCAAAGATTATAGTGCCCGAACATTTGTTTTTAAAATGTTTACAAGGCAAGCTTTTTTAAAAGTTTAGCCTACTTGTCATAATAGTCGGCCGACATTTTAAAGTAAAGTTTTGATGTTTGTTACATTAATTTATAGGAAAACTTATCCAGTCAATTCTGAATACATGGTTGTGCCTCAGAATCCTTATTATTAGGGATCAGCGCATCTCCAAAACCTCTACAATGATAAGCTGTTCCACCAGAACTAAATCAATAGCTCACCAAATTATAATGCTCCCCTTTCCCAATCACCCTACTTGCAACTTTAGAATGAACGCTATTCGAAAAGCAAATCTGGAGATGTTCTTGAATCTATCCAGGATTTCGATTTGCGTGGTTCCAGGACTTCTTAAAATTTGTATGATTACAATAGAAGAGAGACTAAGTTGAATGATAAAGAAAAAGGTTAGAGAAACAGACAGGGATTTGATCTAAATATGAATAATGGAGATAGACTTCGTCAAAATTTCTCTCGTAAAAACCTTTTAAAAAACCCCAAGATATGAAGAATGTCAAAGCAAATGTATTGTAGTAATATGAGGAAGAGAAGGGTGATTACACAGGAAAAAGTAACAAAAGTAGACAGGACAATATCTCAAGAGGAGGTTTAAATGATCCCGCTTCTCATAAAGGCTCAGTTGGTCACACTAAGAGTGTTAATGCCAATAAACGCATACATGATTCAGAACTTGAGATATTGAGCTAACAAAGCTAAAAACAGTAGAATGTCAACAACTAATTAAGGTCATCAGCCGAACAAATTAATTAACAGCTCCAAAACCCAAGTGTCAAGAATTCCACAAGCAAGAATGGCCAAAATACATAGCATTCCAATGATGCAAAACCCCCAAAGCAATAGATCCAAAGCTCTTCGAATTCCTCTACTGGAAGTGTGAACAGATTAACTCATAAACCAAGCTCATAAACTACAAAGAAAGCACCTGCTCGAGTGTCCAAGGAACCCGAGAGTGGTCTTAACATGATTCTCGAGGAAGAGGTCGAGGAGACTTAAACTTAGACAGTGCCAAACAGGATCATCAATTAGGAGGGCATTTCTGAGAGTGAGGATGAAGATAAGGGGACTCATCAAAACCAGACTGCCAAAGTAAACCCGGCCATTAACAAACCTACTGAAGAAAACAAAAAGAAGAATGAGAAACCCCGAGTTAGCAACAAAAAAGAGCCTAAGCAAAAGACCTTACAAGATACGATAGAAAAATTTGACAAAAATAATAAGAACTCTTAAAAGCCAAAAAAACCAAATTCTCACGCTACCAGTAAGTAAACTTTACTTTAAATTATATATATAGAGCAAACAGACAACACCTAAGTAAAGGATAACTAGAGAATATCGAGATCAAAACAAAAAGAGCTTAATGTGAAGGCTCAGGAACAACTACAAGAGATCAGAATGCCGATGATTCAACTAATCACAGCGCAAAGTCCGGCAAGTAGCTTCAGATTAAATAGTAGATCGAAAAGAAGAATGGTACACAGCATCCAAATACCAAGAAAAATTAGAAATGAAAGTCAAGCTAGTCCACTGAAAGAAGCTATTAATGCTACTTAGCCAGATCAAGTATAATAATATGTTCAAGTATATTGTCACTCAAGTATCTGCTAAATGCAGCTTTTTGATGTTATTTTTAGTATTATTTCACAAGCATTTATTCTACTCTCTTTATAATTATGACCAATTCTAATCTTTTAATAATCCAATTTAAATCGAGATATTCTCAACGCGATTGGCCGATTTATCTATAAATAAGCGAAATTCCAGGTCCAGTCTATTGTTAAATTTCGAAAGTTTTAATCGACAGCGCTCTTTAACTGCTGTCAACAATTCTTATCTTCCTGCCTACCCCACTGCTGCCCCAGTTTTACTTCTTGAACCTCTCGTCTAGTATGTATTCTATACGCTTAGTTAACCCAAGCCTATAGTTAAACTCCAGTGAGCAGCCTTAACTAAGGTAGTCTTCAAAAAACCCGAAGGTTTAATGAGTGATGTTTGTTACACTCATGTCGGTTTTGCCCAACTCAAAATTTGGGCAGCGTTTCAGCTTTTCCAGTCTTCACAGTTCAGCCCAACAAAATCCCTCTACCAACACTGACCCCTAAGACCCTAAGTAAGTCGACCTAAGACCAGGTTATACTGGACTCTTACTATTCGAGCAAGGAAAAATCCTTTACTGTCTATTTCACTCTATTAGGCTATCTTTAAAACTACTATCTATAGATCACTCTCATGAAAAGCACTAAACAAACTACTCTTGCTCTTCAAAACTTCTTGCCACCTAACTAGCACAAACACGTGATCGTTGGCCACTCAGCCAAGGTCCTTGGCACTAAGAGAATCGGGTCTTGAGTTTAAAAATCACTAAGGAGACATCGGTGATGTTTGTTACACTTACAGTGATCTTGATTTGGAGATCTCAAAATTTTGGCAGGGTTTCAGGTTTACTAAGACTTGAAAAATTTAAACAGAAAATCCTTTCAGTACTAACTACTGATATCCTAAGTAAGTTTCTTTATGACTGGGTTCTATTAGGCTTATTTCATTATCTATACTCTAAAGCTTTAAGTCCTTTTCTTATAATTGTGTTAACATTCTTTGCCTTTTATCCCACATTAATTTACAAATATAGTTCCTAAAAGTAGAGGCCCTAAAAAAGATTTTGATTTTTACAAAACAACAAGCTACTTTACTACTACAACGTACTTACTAAATTCGACAGGGTCTAACTACTGTGATCAGCAGTTCTATTTACATAGTTCTGGTTTCTTAAAAAAGCTTACATTTAAAAAAAGTTCACTCAAGCATGAGGATGTTTGTTACACTCTCTGTAATTAAAGACTAAAAATTTGGGCAGAGTTTTAGGTTCTTTCTTACTTTGATTAAAGGCTTGTAAATTTTTTAATTTAGCTTAGCTAATCTGCCTCAGTAAGGTTGGCTTCTCTATAGTCAATGCATTTTCAGGGTACCTATAAAAATGATTAAAGAGAGAGTGATTTAGTTTCAAGCGTTATCAGAGTTGTCTCAAACTTTAAGTGGCCACTTAATTATCTGCTAAAGAGATCTCAAAGGTATCTAGAAAATAAAAGGGGTTAAAAGTATTAAGTTTGTTCAGAGTTGACACTTTAGTTGATTCACAGAGGCCTCTTGTACTAGATTTAAGGTACCTAAAAAAAACGTTAAGATAAAAAGAAGTTGAATCAAGCTGTTTTGATTATTTAAACTTGATTTACGATCAGGTTAATTGACAGGAGCTCCTTATACTAACTGCAGTAACTAATCTAGATTTTTTTAATTAAGATACCTATAAAAAAAGATTAAAAAGAAATACTTAGCCTTAGTTCTTGATTTTTAATTTACTGAAGTTGGTCTTATTACTACTTGCTACTATTAAATTTTGATTTTTGATTTACTCAGTTGATTCTAGATTTGGTTTTTGATTTTGATTATTTAAAAAATCAAGCCTCCACTATTAAGCGAGTATAATTAAAATGTGGAGACTGTTAAAAATTAATCAAAAAAGAGATCAAATTGAATTATGTTCATTCCAATATACATTAGTAAAGATTAAAAAGTCTCTAATATGAATTAAGTTTGACTATTTGCTTCTATAACATTAATTAAATAAAAAAACATGGAAATATTTACTTTTAATTTATTTTACTTTTTCTGATTCATTTCTATTTTAGGGCATCTCTTGCTTTTCAATAAGAGCGATAAACTACTGCAACTTTTTTTTGAGAGTTTTTTTTTATAAAAATTTTAGATATCTTCAGGATATCTTCCTAAAAAAATTAAAAAATGGAATTTTTACAGTAGTAATAGTAACAATAGCAGTAATAAAAATGGAGCAATAAATTAAATAGCAATACTTACTGAGATAGGATTTTCTAACAAAATCCAAATTTTAATAATTTTCTAAGTTTTCAGTTCTAATGACAAAGATGAAGATGATAATGATATTGATAATGAATATGAAGTTGCAGAATTCTAATTTTAAAATTCTCTAGAATTTCAAATATCTCAGTAAGTATTGCTATTTTTATCAATTTTATTGCTGGATCTACTATTATTGTTGTTATTACTGCTATTGTTGCATTTATTGCTGAAAAAATTCATTTTTATTTTTTTTAGGAAGATACCCTGAAGATATCTAAAGGAAGATACCCTGAAGATATCTAAAATTTTTATGAAAAATCACTCAAGAAAAAGTTGCAGTAGTTTATGCTCTAATTGAAAAGCAAGAGATGCCCTAAAATAGAAATGAATCAGAAAAAGTATAATGAATAAAAAGTTAATATTTACATATTTTTTTAGTTAATTAATGTTATAGAAGCCAATACTCAAACTTAATTCAAATTAGAGGCTCTTTTATCTTAACTAATGTATATTGGAATGAACATAATTCAATTTGATCTCTTTTTTGATTAATTTTTAACAGTCTCCACATTTTAATTATACTCGCTTAATAATATCAGCGCTAGGATTGTTCCAACACTATTGGTTACTTTGAAAATTATCGTTTCGCCGGATGGTCCACGTTTCAGACTTGTAAAATAATTATAAAAATGAATCGAATTTAACCTCGTTTCCGAGGACCAGCCGTTTGAATATTCAAACTGGTAGAACTCAAGATGTTTGGAAATTTTTTTGATTTTGATTTTTGATACTTTCACTTGACTGAGTCTTTTGTTTTTGACTTGCTCACTAAGAGTGGTTTTTCTTTAAAGTGTAGTTACAAGTTACTTTGCTTCCTGTTGGTACTTAAACTTCTTTTTACTGACCTAGGTACTCACCCTGACTGTAGAGAGGTGTAAAAGCCTCAAGCGTAAATCGGCTCAGGCAGTATTCTAATAGTAAAGTCAAAGTTAGACTGGCTTTACAGTTTGTAGTTGGTTTACAGTTTAGAAAAGTACTACAGTACTAAATTACCTTAAGCTTATTTAAGTTAAGCTAAACTTACTTTGAAACCCTTCCTCAGTTGGGTTTAGATTTTTTGTTAACTCTTTATAGGTATCAGTTTGAAACAAGTTAGGTCAGAGTTTAAGGGGCAGTAGTTCAGTTAAGTTGCATTGCTTTACCAGGTGAACTGGTGAGGTAAGTCAGCTTGGCTTTATTACTCTTACTTTTTCTCTCATCTTTTGAGACTAGTAGCAGCACGATTTATTAAGGTAATATTTTCAGAATTTGAATCAATTAAGATCTCTAAAATACAAAAGTGAAATTTATAATCTGATTAATCTTTAATAATTAAAACCTAGTATTAAGAATAATTAGGGTTTTGCAGCTTGTGATCTAATTGCATCCGCGCATTTCTAAACCCAACTTATTGTTTATTCCAGTGAGTACCCGATTATATGTGCTTTTCCTGTTGTATCGGTCGGTTGCTTCACTTATTTTACGATATTCTTGAGTTCCCGTGTGAGTAGTTGCATTTTCAGCTCGTTATTGTAGCATTTTCTCGTTTAGTTGCAGGGATACGGAGTCTAACAGTATACTGTTTATCACCACAGCAAACTGCAAAAAATAGAATCGTAATTCTATATATGCAATTTTTTATATAATTAGTTGCTGTGACCAAGTATTTCACTTTCGATTTCTTGAATATCTCATTATTTGCTAAAATGTTTTTGTTTTTGCAAAAACTTATTTCTTTAGAGAGAATTCTTTTTAGACGAAAGTGATTTAATTTTAGCAATAATGAGATATTCAAGAAATCGAAAGTGAAATACTTGGTCACAGCAACTAATTATATAAAAAATTGCATATATAGAATTACGATTCTATTTTTTGCAGTTTGCTGTGGTGATAAACAGTATACTGTTAGACTCCGTATCCCTGCAACTAAACGAGAAAATGCGACAATAACGAGCTGAAAATGCAACTACTCACACGGGAACTCAAGAATATCGTAAAATAAGTGAAGCAACCGACCGATACAACAGGAAAAGCACATATAATCGGGTACTCACTGGAATAAACAATAAGTTGGATTTAGAAATGCGCGGATGCAATTAGATCACAAGCTGCAAAACCCTAATTATTCTTAATACTAGGTTTTAATTATTAAAGATTAATCAGATTATAAATTTCACTTTTGTATTTTAGAGATCTTAATTGATTCAAATTCTGAAAATATTACCTTATTACAACTTCTCACTGCAAAAACCTCAAGCAGCTCTTCCTGGAGTTTATCTCTAGGTTAGGGTTGCACCCTAGTTCAAAGGAATTGTTTGATTAATGGTTTGAGTAAAGTTAGGGTAACTGTATTACTGCTATTATTAATCCTATAGCTCTCTTGAAACACATTCAACTAAATCAAAGAGCTCAGGTTAATAAATCTCAGAGTGATGTTTGTTACACTTATACACAAATCGAAAAAACAAATTCCCTTTCAGTCAATCCAGGACTGCTTAACCAATGTGATGCTTGTTACACTTATATAAATCTTGAAACAATATACAATTAAACTGACCGATCTTTATACAATTAATTAAAGCCCTGATAATATTATCTTTAACAGAGAATTCTGCTAGTCAAATAATAATATTAAATCAAATGGAATTTGAAAACAGCAAACTCATTTCTACATACCTGGCTTTGATGTCTCCTATGAAAGAGGACAGACTGAACGAGGATATCGCTGGTATCGACTTCACTTAGGACCCTGAGTGCTAACCCCTCCACTAACTTAAGGATGCAGCTTTCCATAAGATGGTATCCCAAAACCCCTTTTAAATCAAAAGGACCTTGAGATATTTCTCACTTGGCTATCTCTACTACTATCTTTTGAAAGGGCATCACACTGGAGAGAGCGACGAAGGTTCCTATGACGACGAAGACCATGACGACGACGAGGACGATGACGATGATGACCAGGAGGAAACTAAAGTGCAAGCGGAGGATTTCTCTGACTACAAAATCCCTGCCGATGAAACTATCGAGAAGGCGATCCAGACTTTCCCTGACGGAGATGTATTGTTTATTACCCTTGGCATCAAGTCAAACTTCCAGTGTATGGTGAACCAAGAGGAACTTGCAGAGCACCTCCAAGCATTCAATGTCGCAGATTACAAGCCTTTCCATTTTAAGGGACAGATCTAGTTGACTGTTGGGTTCCAAGAGAGCTTCAAGATCAAGAGAATCACCACTTAAACTTCTTAAGGACCCAAGAAAACTCTCACTCTTGAATGGGCCTTCACTTATCCTACGATGGAATGGCTAATGCAAGAGCAAGGAGCTTAATTGATCGTTGAGGATGAAGAAGATCTCACTACCGACTTCTTGAAGTCCAAGATGTGGATGCTTGACGAGGAGGGTGTAGTCTGTTCAACTCAGGAAGAGGAGAAGAAGGAGAAGAAGGAAGATGATGACAAGGAGCAGAAGGTCTCCTCTATTGAAATTATGGTTAAATCGAAGTGAGATGCTAATAAAAGATGCTCGCTTATATTTGATTAATTTGTTTGATAGTTTAACTTTTAACTTTTCTTTGTGTCTTTATAAAAACCTATTTAATCCTTTGACAACTTGTCTTCTCATCTCGCCTTTATGAGGAAATCTCTTTTAATCCGCAGAGAATATTTAGAGTTGAAGTGAGGCCTAAGACAATGATCAGATTATACTCATAAACGATATTAAACTTCTAAAATAATTCACTTCTACCAATCGATAACCGATTTAATAGATG
>ARYC01019870.1:0-12468 GCA_000711775.1 Oxytricha trifallax
TAAAATAAAAATATTTATGTGATTTTGTGATAAAACTGAAATTCATCTTATGTGCTTTCATCACTATAGAGAAATATCTTGTAATTAATAATAGTTTCTTAGCTTTTTCCGAACCTAATTTGACTAGCAGCAGGTTCGCCAACTAACTAAAACTATAATAAAATATTTTTGGTTTAAATATTGTCACCCCCAATTTAAATATAGTTTAATAAATTGATGAAGCTTAAGATACTTTCTGTACACAATGTGAAATCTTAGTGTCTACTCAAAGTCTTGTGAATTTTGAGATCTCAAGATAAAATAAATTAAGATTCGATATTAAAATGTACAAATTTTATTATGATTCCTTGTAATTCATATATTAAAACATATATTTTTATTTCTTAATCAAAATTTGTAATATTTAGTTATTCTCAAAGAAAATAGGCAATTTCGTGAGAACTCTTTTAAAAGAAGACATTTTAAAGTATTATAAGATTTATTTTTGCGCTTGCTAACATTAAACTTTAATTGAAAGAGGCGAAGTAGATTATAACATTAAAAATAAGTATGGATAGTAAATTTCTGTTGATGCTGCAATTAATCATAATTTAAATAAGATTGAATTAAAACCTATATCCTGATTATTTATTTTTAAATAAGTCTACCAAAAATATATTAATTATGAATTAGTGTCGAACTCCCGAATTTCAAGCTTCGAGAATTTTGTGCTTATACAACCACAATTCTTAAACGAATGAAAGAAGATTTTTTTCAAAAAATTTTCTTAAATTGTCTTTAATCTCCACAAATTTCATTTCAAATATCATTTTATGTAGACCTGGTGCTCACTCTAAAAATGTGTGAAAATACTAATAAACTCTTTTGACTAAAAAGTAAAATAAAAGTATTGGATAAAATATCAAACAATAATATTAAAATGTATTCTTTGGGGTTTAATGTGGATCATGCTGTTATAACTTTTGCAATAAGTGTAAAATAGACCCTTATCATTTGGGCTATACATGTGAGGAGTATAAGATTTATTTAGAAACTATAACATGTAGATTCTGCAGAAATGTAATTGGTTTAAATCAACAGCAATTATTTCCTAATGAGCTTGCTTTTGAATAAGTATGCAATAGTGATTTATGTGTAGAATTACAACAAAATAATTGCATGTTAATATTTCGAATATTTTTAAACTTTTATAATGAAAAACTCTTGCATAAAGTTCCATAAGGATTGTGTTCATTTTTGCTATGGAACAAATAAAGACGTTTCTTGTCTTCCCTGCTTAAATAAAGTCTGTGCAATGAAAAATGAGGATCTTACTTTTGGAGTAAGTTCATAAGATCTCTGCAGTATATGTTACACTGAGGAGCTCGGCATGGCTCCTTGTGTTTAATTGAATTGCAAGCACGTTTTTCACAAAGATTGCTTGAAAAAGATTTTGGAGAATAGTTATTAAACTTAAAGGATTTCATTTGGATTTTTAGACTGCCCTACGTGTGGGGTATAAATGTAAAGCGCTTAGTGCTTTTAAATCTAAAATATTTTAAATAAAATGAAGGGATACAAAGAAAATTTTAAATCTCAAGTTTTGTTTTACATTATTTCATCATTTATGTTTTTACTTTAAAATTTAAATTTTAAAGAAAATGTTTATGCCATAGCTCATGAAACTGCTAAAAGAGAGGGATTATATAAAGAAAGAGAATTTAAAGAAAGAAAAGAGTTTCGTTCAAATTATAAGGAATATGCTATGTTAAAGTTAGCAATGTATGACTGCTTTAAATGCTTTAAGATATTTTGTGGCGGTCGTCGAGATTGTGAAGCTGAATTAAATGTAGAAAATTAACCAAAAAAAGAAGATATTCTATGTGTCTATTGCTAATCTCAAAAATAAGGTGTCAGGCTTATTCCATGCAAAGATCATGAACTTTAATACATTTAAGTATTTTTATTTCATGGTGAGCTATACATAGAGCATAAATGCCAATTCTGCTGCGATACTGCTACATTTTTCTGTTGGGGTGCTACTAGATTTTGTGATCCTTGTCATTAAATAGGTACGAATTGTATTCCTAAGATTTGCAACCCTGAAACATGTCAGTTCAAAGGAAAGCATCCTCCTAATGGTAAGCCATACTCATTTGGATGCA
The DNA here is from genome assembly GCA_000711775.1 of Oxytricha trifallax. NCBI lineage: Eukaryota > Ciliophora > Spirotrichea > Sporadotrichida > Oxytrichidae > Oxytricha > Oxytricha trifallax. Next base: position 2,145 of record ARYC01019870.1, read on the forward strand.
AGATGTGCAGAATCAATGAGGAAGAGAAAAAAATTGAGGAAGATTTTAAGATTTTTGAAAAGAAAAAAGAGATTATGTGTAGGCTTTTGAAAAGGAGATTTGCTATTCTAGAACTGAAGAAAAGAAAAAATGAGTAATCTTTGATTGATTTTAACAAAAGAGAGTTATCAGATGAGTAAAATGTTAACCAAGGAAGAGCTTAAAAAATATAAAGAATTAATTGAAATTTTTTTTAAATATCCCTAGATCACCCATTTCACCTCCCACTGTTCCATAACCATAAGCCGGATTTTTAATTTAAAATTTTACATAAATTTAGTTAAATTTAGATTCGATTAAATAGTATCTGTATTATTTTATTGTCAAATTATCATGAATTTATTCATAAATTTTCTCAAAAAATTGGAATTTCTTAACCAATTTAGTAAATAAATGTTTATAAATTTTTTTTATAAAGCATTTTTATTATGGTATAAATTTAAGTAAAAATATAAAATTATAATTATATATGTTTTTAATATTATACAATACATTTTAATTTTTGCTACATTTTAAATAAATCATTTAAATCATAAAATATTATTAAATATAAATGGCAGATTTTTTTATAGATTTCTTTTGCTCGAATTATATTTAATTAGTAAATATATAATTTCTTTTTGCTAAATTAATTAAATATTCATAAATTACTATGAAAGATAATTCAAGTTATATTAATTTAATTAAAATGATAACTATGCGTAAGAAAAAATAAAATAAACCATGATTGAGTTAATTATGGTAATAGGAATAATTGTAGGGAATAAAATATTTTTAGAATTTAATTAAAATACTATTTTTATTTATAAGAAAGTGATGATGCAATTCTTAAATAGCTCTGAGTTTAAAATAAACTATAACTAATATATTAAGTAAATATGAAATGTTTAATGGACAATATATCAAATTTTTATTATTTATCTATGACATATAATTATGAATCAGTCAATTTATTTTTTAATTTTTAATTGAATTTTCTAAATTTTTTCTATTATAATATTAACAAAATAACTTTTAAATGATTTCTTTAAGATAATATCATTAAGAAAAGTTCAACAATCTTGAGTGTTTATAATTTGGCTTTAATTTTAATTTAATTTGAGATTTATAAAGTAAACAAATTTGAACCAATTTTATAAAATTAATATTTTATCACATATAATCAACATTTTATTAGTAACTATTACTATGATTTATTAAATCTAAACAATTCTCTTATACATAAATATATCAACTTCAAAATTAATTATAAATCTTTGAAGATAAAATTTTGAATAAAATTGTAGGACTAGATCTATTTATTAATAAACTTTATTAATCCTTTTAAAGTAAAAATTTATCTTAATAATAATTATAATAACTGGAATTAATGAATTTTGCTTATTACTATCATATTCAAATCATGAAGATCAACCTTATTAAGATTATAGTTATATTCATAAAAATTGGTGTATTAATCTAAGATTACGAAAAGTCAAAGGATTTTAGTAAGAAATTAGAAAAAGAAGATATAAAGGTCTTTTTGAATTTTAATCTTATTTATGATTAAATTTAGTTTAAATAATAACAATTAAAAAAATAAAAAACCTTTCTCATCAACTAGTTCTAAAACAATATGAAAATTTATTAAAAAATTGAAAATATAACATCAAATTAATTTTATCTTTTGATTTATAAATGTTTAAATTATATATCAGTAATTATTTCTGGCGAAATATAAAAAGAGAATTTTTTGTCGGAATATTATATAAATTATTTGTATTGGAGATCAATTCGACGATTTTATTATAAATTCAAGAATTCTAATAAACCCATAATTAAAAAAAGCATTGTCAAAATGATAGTCAATGAATAGCTTAATATCGGAAATGCTATTTCACTTGAGACCCATTAAGTTAATATTGCAAATTCTCCAAGCCTTGATAATAATCAAGAATTGTAAATGTCTAATGATAAAGATATTTTTCATTATGACTTCAAAAGTGAAGAAGAGGAAGTAATATTATTTTAAAATTTTTTAAGTAAGAATCAACAGCTAATTTGTAAATGAAGAAGTTAATGAGGAAATAACAATTTTTTTCTCATAATTTAACTTTGAAATTTGCTGCTTGTGCAATTAACTAATCTCCGATTCAAGTAGTGACTTAGTAGAAATAAAAGAAGGAAAATGTTTAAATACCTCAAAGTCTCATTTTTCTCACACAAAATGCATTGTTTCAGCTATGAAATTGAAATTCACTTTTATTCTATTAATATTGTAGGAATATTATTTGATTCGGGAAAATATATAGTAAATTATTTATTTATGATTATATGTCGTGGCAGTTTACTCTTTGGAAATCTATACTATATGGTATTTGTTTAATAGAGAATATAAAATTAGCTGGACTTTACTATTGGTGGTACCCCTCAATCGCATTCCTGAGACGAGATCAATCGACTTTAATTTTGGAGAATTGTTTAGTTTAATTTGTCTCCAAAATTAAAGTCGATTGATCTCGTCTCAGGAATGCGATTGAGGGGTACCACCAATAGTAAAGTCCAGCTAATTTTATATTCTCTATCAAACAAATGCCATTTTGCATAGGTTTTTAAAGAGTAAACTGCCACGACATATAATCATAAATAAATAATTTACTATTTATTTTCCCGAATCAAATGTATTCCTACAATGTTATATTTTTTAGTTTATGTTAAATATTAAATCAATAATATTCACTTAAGGAACAGAAGGTTTTTGCTTTGATTCATAAACCTATTGTTATTAATATATATTTAAATATAAAATTTATCCGAGAAGTTAAAATTTGTTCTTAAATTTTTTATTATAATTATATTATAAAATCATGAATTTTTATTAAAATTCTGCTTATATATGTGTCTTAAAATTTATATGAATTTATTCAATTAATTATATAATTTAAATTATAATTTCTTACTTCTCTAATAATTATAAAATTATAAATAAACATAAGATAAATGAAATGTTAATAACCCTTCTTTTTAAAAATAAATATAAAAAATTATTTATTTTAATAGTACAAAACTTTATTTTAAATTATAAATGAATTATCTATAATTAATTATATCTGGATGACATTTTCTAGAATTTATAATTTTTCCTGATTAAGATATCTTTTTTATTTACGAAAGAATCAGGAGATTATTTATAACTTCATCATTTTCTTAATTTTTGTTAAAATTAAAGTGATTCTATTATATAATGGTATTTTAAGTATAATATTATTAATCCAAATTTTTACATGTTATAATTGCAGACAACCAGTATATGATCAAGAAACATTCTAATAAGAGGTATATAAAATTAAGATTGAGGAAATTGAATTATAAATGGTAAAGTATGTTCCAAAGGTCATGTATAATTTAGTTTGGGAGGTAGTGTTCTAATAATTTAAGAATTAGTTGTTTAAGAATATTTTTTAATTTATTGTTTCTAAAACTTCTCAGTTTAATAAAAAATACATTTTACCCTTCTACACTTTAATTTGCAAGTTTAAAAATATAATGAAATCGAAAAATCTTAAGGCAATAAAGTTATTGATAAATTTACTAATAAATGGTTTGTTAATTATTGTAGATATACATTTGAATTTGAAATATAATTATAATTAAATTAAATTATTGGCAGTTAAAGTTTGCCAATTTAAACAATCTTGGGTTTATTCGATAGAGAATTCAAATTTAGCTAGAATTTACTATTGGCGGGACTTTTTTTATCTCATTCCTGGAGCGAGATAACTTGACTTTAATTAAACCTTCTAAATTCATTAAATTATGCACTCCCATTAAAGTCAAGTTATCTCGCTCCAGGAATGAGATAAAATAGTCCCACCTATAGTATAGCAAGCAAATTTTAAAAATCTCTATCGAATGAACCCAAGATCGTTAAAATTTGCCCACTTTAACTGCCAATAATTTAATTTGAGTTTAATTTAACTATAATTAATTTTCAAAATTCAAATGGAATTCCTACAATAATAAAAAGGGGTTATAAAAATAAGGCACATTGAAATATCTTGAAATAAAATTTAAATAGTTAAATTGCAATATTTTGCAAAGTAGCTCACTCAATCTTTTATCTTGCAAATCCTGATTTTTGAGTATTGCGATGTACCTTTATCCGAGTTTAGCTTAAATTGAATATTACTATCTGTAAATATTTATAATTCTCTAAAATTATGGGCAAGCTAATCCTGGATTCAAAGAGAGAAGAGATCTTCAATGATTATAAAGTTTATGTATGTGATAAATGTAATCATCCTACCAATATTAAAGATTTTAGTTTAAATTTAAAAGATTTCAAAAATGAAACTGACCAATAGATGAGCTTGATTGAATGTGAATAATGCTCAAATAACTTCTGCATTCAATGCAAACAGAGGCCATTTCACTTTGGACACACTTGCATATCATACAAGGCAAGCCTTTAAAATATCTGTTGCAGATTCTGTAAAGTATTGATTACTGACATTAAATAAGATTCTGTTTCAGATATCCCAGCATCTGTAAATGTTTGCAAAAGTGAAGAATGTTAACAACTATAATTAATTGCTTCTATTAAAAATAATTCCATTTACAATTAAATTTATAATGCAGTAATCTTGTTAAAAAACTCATACTTACTGTGGTCATGCTTGCTGTGGTACACTTAATGAAGAAGATTGCCTTCCTTGCTTGTAATCATTTTGCACAAAGAAAAAAGAAAAATTAACTTATGGAGCTTGCTCTACAGATCTGTGCAGTATTTGTTATACCGAAGAACTTGGTTAAGCTCCAGTTGCATAATTGAATTGCAAACATAAACCCCAATACGTATGTTCGCATGAGTTTGATAAGTGAATAAAAAGTTTTAAATGCATCAATAAATAACGAAATTTAAAAGCACAGATTTTAACTTAATTTGAGGAGCCGATCCAGAGAATTCAAGTACGGTGAAGATGGGAAAAAATTGATGATTTTATTTTGAGGCCATACTTACCAGTCTTATAGAGTTTGAGACGCTGACCAAGAATATGTGGGTTGTAACCCATTGACCGATTGGTTGCAAAGTTCCACCGTTCACACTGGTTGTTTGGGGATCTGCTTTTACCTCCACATTTGAATTAAGTTTGATTTTTATTAATTAATAACTACTACTTTAAAAATTAAACTAATAATGGAATCAACTAAGTACTAAATCTGCGATGGCTCTCGCACCCTCATTATTAGCCACGCACCTCACTTACTCTAAACTGAATTCACTGCGCTTTGCGCGCATCTTGAAGAGCAACTCACGTCCTCTCGATCCGTGTAATTGATTTTACGTAGTTGCATATTTCTACAAATTTTCTTTACAAACGCTGCGCTATTTTTACACTGTGATGCTTGTTACATTGAGATAACATTATAGCATCGCTTATCAGACAGTAACAATTTATGTCCATTTAAATCAATCAACAATAACTTCTCTTGCACTCTTTGCAGAGTGTTTAAATACGCAATTACTTATTCATGAAAATAAAACAGCCTCTAGTGAAACAGCCTCCCTAATCTTATAATATTCGCCTCGAACTTCTGCTCACTTTGCACGTTTATAGGGTGCAACAACTAAAAATAAAAAAAGAAAATATTTTAACCAAAGATGTATAGAATATATGCAACTTACATCAATTAGAAAGACCTGAACGATTTCCTATATATAAGGGGATTATAGCTTAAACAGTGCAACAGTCGAATAGTGAGTGTGGAAACACAATATCACTCTCTCGACTCTCTCTTGCATCATTAATGTTATATTCTTCGTACTGTATGCGACAGTATGAGGGAATTAGTAATATTCTAGTGTATTATAAATGAGGAGGATTGGAAGTTATGAAGTTGCAAATCATAATAATAAAGACATCCGCAATCAAAATCATAGTTATAATAATAATGAGAAATATGGCTCAACCATCCCTAATTTTCCTCTCACACTCACATTCTAATTTTCTCCTAAAACTTCACTGATTTCCAGGCAGTTTGAGAAATTCTGGTTTTATTCAGGGGTTTCCAACTTTATTGGATTCTTGCCCTTTAAATAGCCAGCTTTAAGTTCCTACTTTAAATTCAGAATTAATTGGTAACAAACATCAGGGCCCAAATAATTTCAAAGTTAGGAGCTCCGCTCCAATCTCTCTCACTTTTCTTCAACTGCACTAACTTACCCTCAGTTTATCTCTCAAGTACTGGTTCTTGCTATCAAGTCAACTAACTGTACTCACTCAGTCTTTAAAACTTTTTCAAAATTTCAAACCTAATCATTGATTAGTAGTAGCATGGCTACTTTCAAACTTGATGTACTAAAATGAAATTGGCAGCATTTCAGGTTTTACTGGTTCTTAAACATTTGTACACAAAATTCAGCTATCAGCTTATATTACCTACCTATATCCCTAATAGACCTAAAAGTTGGCTTTAGCCCTGTAGTTGTAGCTAAAAAGTAAAAAATCAAAAATGCCAAAGTTTACACAGTTTACTTAGTTTTTTAAAGCTAAGAGCTATTTAATTAAAATCAAGTTTTAAGTTTAAAATCAACTGATGTTTGTTACAGTAACTCAAAGTAAAGTTCTAAAAAGGGAATAGAGATAAAAAAGCTTAAAAGCATAGTACTAGTCACGAAAGTGTTGCTAAGTTTTTAGTTGGTAAAATAAAGCTCGGGTTAAAGAAACTTTAAGCTGGGGGAAATAGTGGCCACTATTCAAATTTTTAAAACAAAACATTCAGGATATAATTAAATCATTCAAATTTTTAAACAGTATCAAGTAAGAACCCTCAAAGTAACAGTAAGAAACAAGTAAAAATTTAGAACCAAATTTAAAAAGCAAGTAAGAACCAAAGTATTAATAGTTTGTTTGTAAAATTTAAAAGAACCCAAAGTAACAGTGAAACAATAATCAAGAACTCCAAGAACCCTTTAAGGAGATTTTTTAATTTTTAAAAAAAAGCTTTAGCTTAAGCTTGCCTGGCCAGGCTTTACGATCGATTTAAATAACAAGTAACAAAGTAACAGTGATTTTTTTTAAATTCAGAAGCTATTATTTTAACAGAACCCAAGTAACAAAGTAACAGAACCCAAGAAACATTAACAAAGAACCCAAGAAACAACAATAACAGAACCCATGATTTTTGAATTTTAAAATTAAAATACTTACCAAATTACTTGATTTTGATTTTTAGGACGAAAGAACATTTTGTTTGATTTTGATTATTAAGAACTGCTTGATTTTGATTTTGTTTATGATTTTGATTTAAAGTAAAGAGCAAGTCTAATCATTACAGAGGAAACAAATGATCAGTTTAAGTTTTAATCAATCTACTATGCAACTGCGATCTCTGGCTCTCCAAGTTTCTTTGCCTCGAGAACACCCTAAGCTTTGTTTAGGCCCCCTGATGTCTCACTCACGTTTCACCACCAGGATACGGCAAGTTATTGATTAAAAGTTGAAGCAAGATCTGAATCATTTAAAAAACACAATGATCAGTTTAGTTTATTTTTTTGTCGCGAAGTGAGAAAGTATTTAATTATTTAATTAATTATAAAAATGACTCGAATTTATACTGTTTTTTTTCTCAGAAAATTTGAATATTCAAAACGGATGGCTATAAATATCCTGGAAATTGTATATAATTTGACCAAGTTCAGCAAATTTGATCCGCCGAATTCGATTAAACTAATTTTGCCCTGAGGTTAATTAAATGCTTGCATTAAGATGCGTAAATAATTTGGAGAGAAATTAATTTGCCTAATTAAATTCCTAACTTGCTTATACCTACAATTAATTAAATTACCTGGCCTAGGTACTCACCCAGACCGTAGAGAAGCGTCAAGGGGCTCCAAGCGTAAATCGGCTCTAGGAGTATCCCTAATAGTAATTTCAGGATTTATGAGCGCTTATAGATAAAGCCAATAGTTCTGCACTCATACTAATAGTTATGAGTTAGTCCTTAAAATTTTACTAGAAGTTCAACTGCCCTCACTCCATACCCTCATTTCTTATTAACTCAATTATTGGTTAGAAACATTAGTAAGGCAATCAAGGTAGCATGTAAATGCACTATTGCTAAGTTACTTTACTTTCTTAGCTTAACTGATTAGGCCAAAGAAGATGCTCAAATTTTTCTTAGATTAGAAAAGGATTGATGTAAGTTTCGATTTGATAATTACTTTAAATACTATAGAAATGTGTAATTTAGAGTAAATTCTTAGCGAAAGTATAACACTAAGTTTAGTATAAATCAGGTTACAAATATAGCAGCTGCCACAACTTTAAGTTGTAGTTTATAATTCATAATTCTCTAAATAAAGTTGCTTGGTTAAGAGACTTCCATTCAAACAAGCACTTCGATTCACAAATCCTTTAGTGAGATTGCTTCTAAGGCTGCTGTTAAAACGTGATAAAAGCAGTGCCTCACTAATTCTAATTTATTCTGCTTATATTCATTCCCACCTCTTTCATAAATGCTGCCCAGTACCCTCTAAATTACGTTACTTAGCTTAAAATTACTTTGATTAGGCTCTTGTATTTAGTGGATTCAAGTCTCTGTTTTTTATCCAGGAGTACAATAGCTCAGCTGGCGCAATCTTGTAATGATAAGGCCCTAAAAATATTAGAGGTAATCTTAAACCCATGTACTTTTCCATAATATTTTGAGACCTGTGATAAGGAGCATTATCAAGAAGTATCAAAGTATTTAATCTCCACTAACTGTCAATTGTTTCGAGTATATTAATAAGGCTGCACAGAAAGTACAAGAAGGAGTGTTGATTAGTTCTACCATGATTCACTGTTTAAAATAACTCTCCTGTACTTGAAACCCCTATGATCAAATTCATTTATCTAAGTCTCTGAGAATTTGTAACTCTGTTCTACGTAAGGTGCAGTCCAGCCTCTGCGTTTTTCGTCTGTTTAGTTCAGAGTTGATTCATCAAAGTTTATAATTCTCTTGCCTTTACTTAACTAGAGCACGAACTACTGTGCTGCATATTACCTCTGCAACTTACTACTATTACTATTATGCAGAGTTGAGATCTACTTGATTTATTTGTAGGTCATCATTAATTCATTTTTCAGGAAGCGTCTTATCATTTGCTTACTGCACCTTAGCTAGATGTTCTTCTATAAGCTGCGCTGAATATCTGAAAGCTGTACAGGTTAAGTATCAAGCATGAGCATGTTAACAATATGCGTGGCGTGCTCTGCTGTGAAGCTTCTTATACCTGCCTCTGTTAACTTACTTCAGGTTCCAAAACCTGGCTTTCTTGACTGGACTTTTCAAGTACCTTCGCAACTTGAAGTATGAAATGCCAAGTCTATTCATTATCTAGGAGTAAGATAGCTTTTCATTGTCTCTCAGTCTAAGTGACTCCTCTGCAAGCTTGAGTTCTTTCTATTACTATTTCTTTTCTTTCCCCAACTGCTTTAGTATCCTACGAGGAACGGTTGCATTAGTTGTGTATGCTAACCAAACACTGGAATCTAATCCTTCACTTTATGATTCTCAATAACCTTGGCTTCAAGAGCGTTCATATCAATACTTTCGCCTTGCTCAATCAAACTTTAAGATTTTAAATCTGATTGTTTGTATTCAGTGTAAAGCTTTAACACTAACTAGCCAAGAGTCTTGATGTCCTTATCACTCAGTAATGATGATTTAACTTCTTTTTTCACGCTTTTTCTATAAACCTCTTTGGGGTCAATGATAAAATCCCTCACTTTCGAACTCTGAAATTTCATCACGAGTATCCTCGAATAGGGAAGTCATATCTCTTATACTAACTTATTCTATTTTAACGTCTGCAACTGTTATATTTCTCTAATATAGCATATTAGTGGTTAAATAATCCGCCTGATCTTAAGAATCTTCTGATTAACTTTAAGAGCTCGGCTCTTCACTTGAGCTGTTACCATCGTAATCTTTATCTTCCAACTTGAAGAAATCAGAGAGTCTTGACTGTCGTCTTCCAGAATATGATTCCATGAGAAGATTCCTAAATTTAATAATAATGAATTCGTTTCGTGCTGGTAGGAAATCCGCTAGCGGAAATCGGATCGTGCTGGTGGGATTCATTATTAGGAAAAGCACTCTCTGCTTTTAGTAACTGCAGTGTCTTCCTGAATCAAAATTGAGCTATATAAAATGGTGAAAGGCACCTGACTTTTAAATTTTAATGAACCAATAGTAACTTACTGGTATCAATGTTTCAGAACTCGCCCAGAAATGCAAAAGTAAGAAAGAGCTATACACC